>JACEFZ010007568.1:0-262500 GCA_014155875.1 Cepaea nemoralis
ACATGAGTTCATGGAGTTCATAAACCTCAGAAGGCAATCCATCCAGGTGTAACTTACTCTGTCAAACCACCACTGCCTGATGAAAGGTCATGTACAAAGGTGATGGAAGTCCAACAGAAAATGTAAGCACACTGCTCCCAATTCCACAAAGGCTGCCTGCCTATAGGAGGAAAGATCCAGAAAAAAGAAACCTCAACTGTCAAAGTTGGAAGATGTAGGCCTAAGTGAAATGGGATTAAAAAGGGGAGCATCACAATGCATGCTATGCAATAGACTAGACAGATATGGTGCCACTTTTGTGGTATGTGGCCAGGTAGGATCAATACCAAGTACCCTGCCTTAAAGAGGCCTAACTAATACAACTGGAACCACAAACTCTGACTCTTCTGAGATGACCAGGGGAGAAAAGAGAAGACAAGAGGAAATCTGGTCCAAAGGAGTGACTTTTAAGGACAAAATGTTATCAGCGAAGACCTCAAATGCTACATCCTGATTATGACTCATGCCAGAATAAAGGCAAAGCAAATGCTGATCACTGCAAAAGAAGCAGCAGAAGTCCCATCTCTCTTGTTATTTAATAATCTCTGTGTTGTTACTGTAGAAACCCCATTGTTTAAAGTTGTTCACTTGTGTATGGCTTGAGAAGTTTGGGTCATGTAATGGTTTGCTTCAATCCTGATAGCCATCATCACTCATTCCCAGCATGCCCATGAGCTGTCCAAGCAGTGGGTGCAAGATGTGGGTATCGATTGTCTAACATCATCATAGTAAATTGCTGTGACCCTCCTGCAGTCTTAAGAATACACAATTTGTAGTCCTTAACAGGAGTGCCTGGCCGAGTGGCTAGAGTGCCAGATTCTCCTTCGGGAGACCCTGGTTTAAATCCTCGGTAAGGTGTGGAGTTTTTTCTGTCGGGGGCAAAAAAAACACTAACCTGCACAGTTCGCAGCGACTGGCGGCCTTAATTCCTCAGGCTCAAGATCACCCTGCCATACACTTCAAGGCATTATATTGGCAGTAAATGACAGTTTTTTATGATAGTAACAGGATTCATCGCAGCAGAGACCATAGACCCATGTCTGTCCAGGATGCCCAGCATGAAGTTAAGAGAGGAGTTCTTTATGAGCGCCATCCCTAAAGTAAACAAATACTGGATTCTTTTATGCATTGGGTACATGGTGCAACACCCATATTTGTGGAGACCAATCAGCTCTTGGTGGGTGATGTCATCACTTGAAACATCACACCAGCTATCTTTATTTGCCAAGACATTTCCTGGTGCCTGTTTGAGGCAGAGCCATCCTGGGAGCACAGGTCAATAAAACACATTCACCCTGATGTGGATTTGAATCCATGGCCATTGGGCCCGACAGGCAGGCAAGTATCTGGCCACTGTGGTACTGCGGATCCCTAACCCCATCCATGATTTGAACCCATGGCCACTGGGCCAACAGGCAGGCAAGTATCTGGCCACTGTGGTACTGCGGCTCTCTAACCCCATCCATGATGTGAACCCATTGCCGCTGCGCAGGCAGGCATCTAGCCACTGTGGTACTGCGGCTCTCTAACCCCATCCATGATTTGAACCCATTGCCATTGTGCAGGCAGGCATCTGGCCACTGTGGTACTGCGGCTCTCTAACCCCATCCATGATTTGAACCCATTGCCATTGTCCACTGTGGTACTGCGGCTCCCTAACCCCATCCATGATTTGAACCCATTGCCATTGTGCAGGCAGGCATCTGGCCACTGTGGTACTGCGGCTCTCTAACCCCATCCATGATTTGAACCCATTGCCATTGTGCAGGCAGGCATCTGGCCACTGTGGTACTGCGGCTCCCTAACCCCATCCATGATTTGAACCCATTGCCATTGTGCAGGCAGGCATCTAGCCACTGTGGTACTGCAGCTCCCTAAACTCATCCATGATTTGAACCCATGGCCGCTTGGGCAGACAGGCAAGTATCTGGCCACTGTGGTACTGCGGCTCCCTAACCCCATCCGTGACACCCAGTAATTTCATTAATGCATACATTCAAAACCATGTGTTCCCTTCGTTCCACACAAGCCAAAAACAATAGGTTGCACGATTTATTGCCTGGCATATTTTTCTACACATCGTCAGGTGCATACTGCAGAGTGATATTCACATCATAAAGTATATAACTGCAGTATAGACCTGACGAGATGCAGCGAAATATGCCAGGCAATAAATCGTGCAATCTCTTGTTTGTGGCTTCTATGTTTAATGCATATATTTCTTCATGTTTGAAGAGTACCTCCATGCACATTCATTCCTCTACTCCACTCCACATGCTTTACAGTCATCTCCACCCACATCAAACATCACGATGTTTCTGCAAGAGCTGATATCCTCACCCGTGGTGTTACGACCGTGCACAATGGCTGTCAGAAAATACAAGGGCAAAGTGTCTTCAGATTTGGATAACATTCGTCTGGAAGGTTGGTACCAGTATTTTTCTAAGGCTGACAATCAGTACTCAGTGGAAAGGCCAGAAGGATACATAATCAGACTGCAGTTGGTATCATTGGTATTGGGACTCTTTGCTGACTGTTGAAGATGAGGATGGAACACTGTGATATCGGTTCATGACTTGTTGGTTTATCTCTTCTCTTGCTTGTTTCAGTATTTTCCCATTTGTTGTCACTGGACACTGCTGTTGTTCTCTTGGTCATGACCCTAGCTTTTTTCCTGTTTATTGTCCATGTTTCACATGCATCCAACAGTACATGTTCTATATAGCACTTCAGCAATCTTTTTCTAATTGTAACTGAAAATTTTTTAAAAATTGGTGAATATGTTTTCCATCTTGCAAAAAGCTATCTTTGCCAAATTGTTTCTTGCTCTAATCTCTTCAAGACCCGTCCATAAGATGTTATAATTGTTTCAAGACAGTTTCTTTGGTTCACTTGTTTAAGAATGCTCCCATTAAATTTACACTGGAATTTCTTTCTTCTCTGAAACAACTATAACCTCTGGTTTCTTACAATTTAATTCTAGTTGTAGCTGTTCACTGTATACATTAATCGCACCCACTAAATGCTGCAAAATCTGTTCGTTTTTTGTAATTAATACTGTTTCGTTCTCATATCATATTTCTATTATATCCTCTGATTCCTCTGATATCCTTGAAAGATCTCCTGGCATTACGCATCCCTGTCATACACCTCTCTTTACAGGCTGGTAATTGACCTACTTCATTATCAATTTTTATGACGGCTTGTTTCCAGTATTATTTTTTTTTTTTACAAGTATAAGGTCTTTTCCATCAATTTCTGCAAGCATCTTTATCATGTTGATATGTCTTACTTTATCGAAAGCTTTTGTGTAGTTAATTGAACAAAGATACAGGTTTACTTACTTCTATAGAATGCTCAATTAATGTTTTCAGCAGATACACAGCATTTGTTGTACCCTTGTCTTCTACAAACCCATATTGTTCTTTCTCTATTTTGGTTTGTATTTTATTCCTAACTGTTTGCACGATTATTCTTTGAAAATTTCCTAATTTGACTTGTCCTAATTTTTCAATGTAGTCATTCTTATACTCCTGATTTCTTTGGAATTGCAATAAACACAGATGTACATAAGTCAGGTGACATATCTCTTGCATCATATATTATGTTCAGCAGTCTGGTGACTTGGTCTATTCCACATTCTTCTAAGGAATTGATCATTTCTGTTGTGATGTTGTCTGCGTCCAGGGTCTTGTCAGTTTTCATATGTTTAAGAGCATTCTGAATTTCCATCCACAAAACTGGCAGTTCTTCATTATTTTATGGAATATCATCAAACTGTTCCTTGCGTGAATCGTAAAGGTCTTTATCATTATCTGACCGTGTATTTCAAATCTGATCTTTGTCCAGTATGATTTTGCATTTTCTGGCTTTCAGGCAGCTCACATGTTCTTTTATTAGGCATTATTATTATTTTATTATTATTATTATTATTATTTTATTAATTCTTTTGTGCATTAATTTGGTATTTCTGTGTTATATTGTCTTTCAATTTCCCTGCAATTTTCCATAAGCTATACTTCTTTTTAAACATGTTTATTTGCCCTAAAACAGTTTCCTACAGGTGTGTGATGCGATAGCACCATCACATTTTGTAGGTCTGAGTGCTCAAATGAATAGGTAGCCAACCTTTCCCTTACCTTTACAAGTGATGAGCGCAGGAATCGAACCCATGTCCAACCGTGCTCATGACATTATCACCCCAGCTCGCTGTCATCCATGTTAGCGTCCCCGCCATGCTTCTTTTGTATTTATTTCCATTAATTTTAATATGTCTTAAGTCATCCATTTCTTACAGCTTAGCTTAAATTTTGGGAGAGTTGTTTGTGCAGCCTTTATAATTGAGGTCTTCTGTATTTCCCATTGGCCACCGACATCTTGAAATATAATTTCAGACCAGACAGTGTATCAGATCTGTTTATTTCTTTTTGGAATTTATCTTTGTTCTCCCCATTCGTCAGTGCACGTAGATAAATTTAATGTAGCTTGGTGCATATTTGACCATCTGTAATGTGATATGTATATTGCCTATAAGTAATCTATGATCACTGTAGCAATCTGCATTTGGTATATGGAATCATCTGTTGATGAGGATTTAATCAATCTGGTTTCTCTTATTGTCAGGTAGGTGGACAACGAATAATAATATATGCACTAGGAGCTTCATTAGAATGTCAGGTGACAGAGAGGATAGGAGCTGTTGTGGTCACCACTGTCCATTCTAGACCAGGTGCTTGAGGGAGAATCTACTGCCACAACATGTCTCAACAAATCTGGAGATTGTGACAGGGCATCTTCTACTCTAAAAATGCTAGTTGCATATCCTGTACAGTACATTGCAGTCAACCCCAGCATTTTGGTTGTTTGTGATTTCTGAATGACCAGCACTCATACCATTGTATGAAAACCAGGCCAAGGCAGATGGCTGCCAAATTGCCAGCAGCTGTGTTTCGAACACAGTATGTGGGATTGCGATTTGCATTCATAATCCCTTTGCCACAACGCTGGCTCTTCTCAAGACAAGCCAAATCCTAGGTGTTCTCCTACGCTTCAATCAGCACACCAAAAGTTTAAGCACAAGCACATTAACCCCCATGGCCACACAAGTTTCTAATTACAGTATTATCAGTTAGAATTTCTCTGTCATTGCTAATTTATACTGTATGTTGCCAGATTTTCAAGAAAATGAAGTCAAAGTTGGCAAGCATGTTCTAAGGACGTTGTCTCTTCCTAGGATGCAGTTGGACTGTCTAGCCATATCGGAAATAGGGTGATGGAATATTGTTCTGAGATTTGTTTTCACTCAGTTCTTTTTACAGCTGCAGTTTAATCACCATTTATATTGCGTTTTTTAGTCATCAATAAATCAAGTTTGAGCAGTAATATTAATATATTTCAGGTGTATAGTTTAGGTATGGGTGGAGTTTAAACTATTTATTTTGCAATGTTATCCGAGAATAAACATGTTTTTCATTGCTTCTCTAGAAGTAGTCAGATTAGGAACACCATAGCAAAAATTATTTTATTTTGTTTACTGCCTTTTTCCTGTGGCAGATGTATTAACCAGATGCCCCAGGCTAGGTACAGACACTGAGATTATTATAAACTGCAAACTGCAGAACTGTACTTTAATTCTGTTTGAAACACGTACGACTATAATTTTTTGATACCTCTGCCCATCTTAAGACCAAAAGTTGTTCTTTTGAATAGTTAAAAGCACATGGTGAAAAATGCTTGACATGAACATTAATTAGATTTTAATATATTGGCGCCTGGCTGTCTTGACAGATGATTGTTACATTGTGCTTCATAAAAGGCACAATAACCTCTCCATAGCAGAAAGCCAGGGCTGAAGAGGCCATGTGTTGTCCATGCAGCATGATCCCTCTCTCGGCCTGCCTAGTTTACTCCAGAGACCATGTGTTCCCCATGCAGCATGATCCCTCTCTCGGCCTGCCTAGTTTACTCCAGAGACCATGTGTTGTCCATGCAGCATGATCCCTCTCTCGGCCTGCCTAGTTTACTCCAGAGACCATGTGTTCCCCATGCAGCATGATCCCTCTCTCGGCCTGTCTTGTTTACTCCAGAGACCATGTGTTGTCCATGCAGCATGATCCCTCTCTCGGCCTGCCTAGTTTACTCCAGAGACCATGTGTTCCCCATGCAGCATGATCCCTCTCTCGGCCTGCCTAGTTTACTCCAGAGACCATGTGTTCCCCATGCAGCATGATCCCTCTCTCGGCCTGTCTAGTTTACTCCAGAGACCATGTGTTGTCCATGCAGCATGATCCCTCTCTCAGCCTGCCTAGTTTACTCCAGAGACCATGTGTTGTCCATGCAGCATGATCCCTCTCTCGGCCTGCCTAGTTTACTCCAGAGACCATGTGTTCCCCATGCAGCATGATCCCTCTCTCGGCCTGCCTAGTTTACTCCAGAGACCATGTGTTCCCCATGCAGCATGATCCCTCTCTCGGCCTGTCTAGTTTACTCCAGAGACCATGTGTTGTCCATGCAGCATGATCCCTCTCTCGGCCTGTCTAGTTTACTCCAGAGACCATGTGTTGTCCATGCAGCATGATCCCTCTCTCGGCCTGTCTAGTTTACTCCAGAGACCATGTGTTCCCATGCAGCATGATCCCTCTCTCGGCCTGTCTAGTTCACTCCAGAGACCATGTGTTGTCCATGCAGCATGATCCCTCTCTCGGCCTGCCTAGTTTACTCCAGAGGAAAGGTAACACCAGTACATATGGAACAAGACAAGCTGCAGAAGTTGCTGGATCAGCAAAGCAATGCTCTAACTGTCCACCTGTCGGAGCTTCGATACTAGACCAGCTGCCAACCTGGTCTGCCCTGCTATGACAGTTTGTCTTTAGGTTGTATTTCCTCACATCAGGATAAGGGATAAGGCTTGTACCCTCTCAATTGCGCTCCTCTGCCTGAAGCCGTTGGCACAATGTTGGGTGTCGGGTTTGGTAAGCGCCATACAATATTCGGCGCTAACAGAAAACAGGTTGTACCGTCTACTGTCATATGGTAGCTCAGTATATCTGACTAAGATCTGACAAGAGAGTGATGACAGTTACACATACACCTAAATAAGTCATGAACCAGGATTTCAGGAAATATGTGGCTAAAATAAAATGCAGAAAAGTCAACAGATCCAGTCCTTCAGCAGCATGAGACACATTTGCCAATTCGGTTCAGTTACAGTTCATCAAGAAAATACATCAGGGTATATTATTCATTGTTATAGCCCTTGCTCTTCCTATTCTTCTTTCCTTCGCTTGAAATTTATTGTCTATATCCACAATGTTGTCTGTTATATAAACTTCACTGTCTTGTTTAACTCACTTAGTGGTTCATAAAATGTCTTTCTTGAATTTTGTATATGTGTGGTAGAGAGGAGCGGCTGGCCGAGTGGATAGAACGCCGGACTCTCATTCGGGAGACCCGGGTTCGATCCCCAGTAAGGTGCGGGACTTTTTTCTGTCGGGGGCAAAAAGAAAATCCTAACCTGCACAGTTCGCGGCGACTGCACTAGCCAGGCGGCCTTTATTCCTCAGGCTCAAAGACCCCTCTGCCATACACCGCAAGGTACTATATTGGCAGTAAATGACAGTTTTTTATGTTCTGATATTTTTCTTTTGGCGGTATGTGACAGGTACAACAGCTTGCTCTTCTGTTGGTCCTTTCTTAGCTAGTTGTTCAGCTCTCTTGTTTCTGGGAACTCCACAGTGAGATAGTATCCACAGCATGGTGACCTTTAGCTGGCTGCCTAGTTCAGATAGTAGTGTCCGTGGTACTGGCAATTTCCCAGACTAGAGTTTCTCAAGTACTGACTTTACACCTGTCGATGGCACCACTGCCTGTATACCATGCTTGCTTGCTTGCTTGTGTTCGTTGGCTTGAGCTCCAATGCAAAGTCCTGTATGTCGGATGAAGGCATCCTGTTGTCCAGCATCAGTGTGGACCTGAGGTTTGCGTGAGTATCCGTTCTCCCATGTCTGGCTTATTGGTGTGCAGACTGGTGGTTCCTCGCCGTACAGGCAGACACTCTCCGACTTCAGAGGAATCGGCGATCCTACTGACTTTAGCCAGGACCCCGAAGAGAACTGTTGCCCAGGACGCTCGACGAGGACGCGTCAATAGGTCTTGGCCAGTATGTAACCCGGCCCTGGTGCCTTGGAAATACCTCTGCATCCCCCTGTATACCATGATTTGTATTTAGTAATTTCTCTGTTGCTATCTTGTTTGCCTGGATTTCTTCATCATAGTTATGGCAGTACTTTCCTGTTGATACTCTGGCTGTGTCCCTAATATTTGGGTTTTTGCATGAACACTCCCATACCCCCATCTGTGTAGACTCAAATTCAGAGGTCCTGTGGGTATTCTTCATGAAGAAAGCTACAAGTGGCTGTTTTGCATTATACACTTTTCTTTCTTCCTTGTTGAACATTCATTTCACTTTTGCCTTTGTATTGTGTAACCTGTGCTTGGCATTGACATTGGTCTGTGACACTGATTGATATATGTACATCACCACTTCATGCATTTTCCTTGGGTATCTATTTTTGATTTCATCTGTGTCCCAAACTCAAACACAGTGTGCTGCAATAACAGATTTTGTGCCAAACAAGAAGGTTTGGACCAAACAAAAATGAATGATGAGAAATGGGAAGTAGGGGTGTGTCACGGTTATGACTTAAGTGTTGTTGATACACGTATTATAATGCAGTGACAACATTTCGGCTATATATAAGCTAGAAAGTCACTTAAGATGATTAATTATCCCATGAAACTTAATCAGTTAATTGCAGCATTGTATGTTTTGAGTGATTTTGAATAGTTTTGTGTGAGGCATTTTAAAAAAAAGGTACACTTTTATAAATCTAGGCTCCATGCATCGGAGGCCACATGGGCTGGGTGGATGGTTTCTTGGTGGGTTGGGAGGTGGTTGCGCATTGGGTAGGTTCTGGAGGCTGTGCAGACAAGGTCACCTGCCGCAGTAAGAGCTATGTTTAGGGATGGTGAGGAGCAACCCAGTGAGGGCACAGTTTGACTATAGATTTATGATGAGTTAATCAGCACAAACGAGAAATGGAATTCTTCAACTTCACGGGAACATAATCACGAGTGACAGGATGGAAACTGGGACTCCAACCTTCATCCGCAGCTGGACGCACTGGAGGTCTCGGCACTAATGGGAATGCACAAAGTGCGATATTTAATTCTAGGTAATAATGGTATTTGAATTCTTAGGCCTGCAGTATGTATTTTAAAAAATACTTCATTCCATACAAAACTATTTACAAGGTGTATTGTGTGCTTTCCTGTACATTTGATAATACAGCAGATACATTCATATACGCATTTGATAATATTACATACATGGCATGGTGCAATTACCTACTACTTGATAATGATGATGGAGTGATGATCTGCTTTCATGCATACTAAAATCTTTCAATAGAAGTTCTGTCATACTCCCAGGTATTCTCATTCTAGTTAGTTTTTATTTAAACAAGTTTTACTATCACTGAATAGATTATAATCAAACATTGCAACAAGTTCCATTTTACAAAGTAAAATAGTATGTGTGAAGTTTGGTAGGTTATGTGTATATGAGAGAGAGAGAGAGAGAGAGAGAGAGAGAGAGAGAGAGAGAGAGAGAGAGAGAGAGAGAGAGAGAGAGAGAGAGAGAGAGAGAGAGAGTCCAAGGGAAAAAGTAAAACTAAAGATCATAATATTACTAAGAATGAGGACAATGATACACATTGGGATTATGCAACTATCTGTAAAAGTTTGTGTTTGAACATGTATAGTATAAAGTGTGAAATTGGTGGGAGACTATCTGTGAAAGTTTGTGTTTGAACATATATAGTTCTTGCAAGGAGTTAGGAAGAAAATGCAACCCGAAATAGGAGAAGAATTTGTAGACGGCAAGGGTACAATAAATGTTGTGTATATGCTGATTACATTAATTGAACGTTCCATAAAAGTAAACAACAGCCTACATCTTTGCTTTATTAACTACACAAAGGCTTTTGATAAATTAAGACATGTCAACACGAAAAAGATGCTTGCAGATATAAAAATTGATGGGAAAGACCTTAGACTTGTAAAAAAACCATGTTGGAAACATAAGCTGCCATAAAGATTGATAATGAAGTAGGTCAATATCAGCCTATTAAGAGAGGTGTGAGACGGATGTATAATGTCTCCAGATCTTTGATACCTGTACAGTGAAAATACTTTCAGAGATAAATAAGATATGAAAGGAATCACCATTGGGGGGCCATATCATCAATAACATTAGATATGCCATGCGAATGATACAGTATTGATTGCAGACAATGAGCAGGATCTGCAACATTTAGTAGATGCAGCTATTGCAGACAGTGAACAACTACGGTTAGAATTACATTGCATGAAGACACAGATTATGGTCATCACTAGGAAGAAGGAAATACCACAATGTAATATACAAGTAAATGGGAATATTCTTATGCAAGTAAATCGGTACAATTATCTCAGAACATTCTGATGGGAGATGCTTTGAAGAGATTAGAACAAAATTTGCTATGGTGAAGTTAGCCATTTGCAAGATGGAAAACATACTGACCAATAAAAAGATGTCATTTGCAACGAGAAAAAGTGTGTTGAGGTGCTACACAGAACCTGGACTGACTTTTGTATAAATGTGAAGTGTGGACAATGAACAGACTAGGTGAAAACATCTGATGGCTGTGGAAATGTGGTTTCTGAGGAAAATGCAAAGAATACCATGACAGACAGAAAAACCAATGACCAAGTCCTACAAGAAACAAATGAAAATCGTAAACTGATTAGTGAAATTAGATGTAGACAGTCAAAATTGTTTGGTCACGTTATGAGAAGAAATAAATTGAAGAACTTGGTGACAACTGGCAAGATCTAGGGGAAGAGAACAAGAGGAAGGCAGGAAGTAAATACATGGATGGCTAGGCCACGTGGTATGGTCGAGACAAGATCTCTGAGCTGATCCACGACTCGGGTGATCGAGTGAGATGGCGAAACATGATCGCCCACGATTATAGGCATGGCACATGATAAATGAAGTATGAAATTGATAAGAGACTGAAAGTTTGTGATTGAACATGTATAGAATACGCCCCACTGACGTGTCTCGACCTTGCCGTGGTAGAGGGGCTTGGCTTGCGTGTTCCAGTGACCCTAAGAGCTATGCTTGCGGTAGCACAGCTACATGTCGGACAGGTCAAGGGGTGATGGAACCAGACCAAGAGAGACACACCTGCAGGTAGACTGAGGACGAGCATTGAAAAGTCCGAATCAGGCGCACGATGCCACACATTTTTGGTCTAGACATACTTTAAGGCTCTCTGCTGAGGGATGTGGCTGAACGCCTCTAAGTCATTAACCCTCGGGTGTGAGAGCCGGGCCGATGCTCACCCACTGCGAAGTGGAGGCGAGATGTCAGATGCTGGGCCTGCTACATGCTTGGTCCAGACACTTGCTCGAAGGCTCTCAGCCGGGGGATATGAGAGGGCCTGGCAGCTACTCGCTCTCTGCAGCATGGAGGTAAGGTGCTGTGCCGGCAGCACATGTAGCCTATCTCGAGAGCGTTACTAGAGGTGGAAAAGCATTCCAATCGCACGCAATAGTTACGATGTCCAAGTCTCTGTATCATTGAGTGAGCGTAATCAAAGGTGGATAAACGTCTCATTATCATGAAATGGAACACTTGACAAGCGAATCCATTACGTGGAAGTCCCAAGCGAAAGCTTGCTGAGTTGATGTCAGACTGACCGTTCCTGGTTTGCTTGGGGAGCGGCCAGTGGCGAAGGAAATACCAAATACATGGAAGTGAGGAATAAAAACAACCACGAGCAGGTCGTGGCGATTCCTTGAGTGAGCCTAGTCTCAGAGCGCTATTGTCGGCTCTACAATTATGGAAGCCTCCTTGGATAGCGGGTATGCCCATGGTCTGCCCCTGCCTTCCCTTGAAGCTTGACCATGATGTCTTTGGCCATTCTAACTTGACAAGCTGAGATGTGGACGACACCAAAACAGAATGTCCCTCGAAATCCCCAGGAAGGCTAACCTGACTAAAAACGCCCGCCGAAGTCGGATGTGCCGGACTAATGGTGGCAAATAAAAACTGGCGCAACGCAAAAACATCCTAGTGAAATGTCCTTCGTGACCGGAACAACTCTGACTATTTAATCTTCCGGCCAGAACAGCTCTGACTATCTTGTCTTCCGGCCGCAACAGCTCTGACTATCTTGTCTTCCGTCCGGAACAGCTCAGACTATCTTGTCTTCCGGGTACAGCATCAGTACACGTCCGAACCGAAAGCTCGCTGAGTGGGAGTCGTCTGCACACTGACTGTTCCTGGTTTGTGCGGGGAGCGGCCTGTGGCGAACGAAATGCCCAATACAGTGAGGAATTGTAGCAGCCATGTGGAGGACGTTGCGACTCCTTGGGTGAGTCCAACACCAGAACGCTATGTATCGGCTCTGCAATTATGGAAGCCTCCATGAATGGTGGAAGATACCCATGGACTGATCTGCCATCCTTTGAGGGCTGATCGTGAAGTCTTCGACCGTTTTAATTTGACCAGCTAGGATGTGGACGGCACCATAACAGTGAGATTCCCCCAGGAATGTAACCTGGTAAAAAAAAAAATGTACGCTAAAGTCGGATGTGTTGGCCCAAGGGTGCCTAACCAGACACACCGCAATTACGACTGAAAAATAAAAAACAACAACAACACTCCGGATGAACGCAGGAGAACAAGAAGAATACTGAAGCACATTAAAAACACACCACCTGTGTAATCCATGAACAAAGTGTAAAATGCAAATATAAGTGTTTACATATTTGGAATCTTTATTCATTTTAATATGAATCCATCATCATCATCATCTTCCACTTCTGCCGTCAAGCGTCGTGGGGAGGAATAATTTGCGCCCCAGCGCACGATGGGCTGCACTGGATAATGTAATTCCGTGTGATTGTACAATGTCTTTGATGTCGTCAATCCATTTTCTTGTTGGACGTCCTCTTTGTCTTGTCGCAGGTGATCTTTGATGTAAGGCCAGTGATGGTAGTTGATGGTGTTGCATTCTAACGATATGGCCAAACCACTTGATCTTCTGTCTTTCAATAAATGTGGCACAAGGTGTTGATCCCACTGTCTGTCTGATAACAACATTTCTTACTCGGTCTCGGATTGTTAAGTTGGCAGCTCTCCTTAAGCATCTCATCTCACAGGTGTTGATTTTGCGAAAGTGTGATTTGGATGAAGTCCAAGTTTGAGATTGGTAGCATAGGGTTGGTGTGAATATGCTGTTTATAATCTGTCGTTTTGCGGACATGGGTATGTTTGGATGTTTCAGTAAGGGTGATAGTTGATATGTAAGTGCACTAGCTTTTTGACATCTGATTTCGATTTCTCTGTCCAATCTGCCATCTTTTGTGATCATGCTTCCAAGATATTTGAATTCTTTAACTTGTTTCAGAGTTGTGCTATTTATCTGTATACTTAGTGGACCAGGCGATCTGCTAACTTGCATTACTTCGGTTTTGGTTGTGTTTATACTCATATTGTATCTGCTGCATGTTGAACTCAGATTATTAATATGATATTGTAGTTTGCCCTCATCGCTGTAAAACAGGCACTGATCGTCTGCAAATAGAGGTCATTTATTTCCTGTGGATCAGTTGTTTCATCTGGTGGAAAGAATTCTAAATTTTCTGAATCTGTTCTGCTTCGTTAGATATTCTGTCCATGTAGATATTAAATATCAGAGGAGAGAGAACACATCTCTGTCTCATTCCTGTATTGACTGTGAACATATCTGATATACCTTCTTGTGTTCTTACTGCACTTCAGCTCGAGTGGTACATAGCTATGATGTTTTCTAGCAATTGTCCTTGTATCCCATAGTCTTCAAGGATGGTCTATGATCTATACCTGTCTACTCTATCGAAAGCCTTTTTCTGATCGACAAACACAATAATCTGCTGGTCAGTATATTTGATAGTTTTTTCCCCCCACATATTTGTCTAAGTGTAAATAGTGCATCAGTGCAACTTTTAACTTTTTGAAAACCGAATTGTACTTTGCTTAATTGTTGTTCAACTGTCGGTCTAGCTCATGAATCCATGCTTGTCATTAATTTGTACTTTTCATTGTTATGAAATGTACTGCATTCTGTGCAAGCAAGGTCGTCATCATCATCAAGTGCCGTGGACTGGCGTAGGCGTTCATGACTCTCCACAGATCTCGGTCTTTGGTTTTCTGGATCAACTCTACCATTGATATTCCTCCATGCCACCGTCGCAATCCATCCAGCATCATTCTCGTGGTCTGCCTCTGTCTCTCTTCCCCTCGATCTTTCCATTTGTCACGATGTTCTCCAGCGTCTCTCTTCTTATCACGTGACCCAAATAAAGCTGTTTGTGTCTTTCTTATTGTTGTATATAATGTTCTTGTTTCGTTAGCCTCTTTAAGGCATTCGTTGTTAGTTACTTTGGCAGTCCAAGGAATGTGCAACATTCGTCTAAGGAGCCACATCTCTGTTGCTTCCAAGGTAGAAAACAAAAAATACAACTAATAAAAAAAAATCATTCACATAATGTCGTCTTTAAGTATGGCCTGTATCTCTGAGTAGTCGTATGGCCGTCATTCGAGAGACTTGCCCACGTCTACCCACTATTGCTGTTACTATCTGACTTGCCGGTGAAAAGATTCCTTGGGTGACTCAGCACAATATGACGATCTTGCATAGGGGGTAGTAAGTAACTCGTGGTTGGCCACTCAGAAGTCTATCCCGGACACTGCCAGTGGTTCTGTAACGCTCATTGAGATGTACAATAGTGCTGTGGTGGCAATTTATCCTTCTGGCAGTAGCCTGCGAGCTTAATCCGGTCTCCAACACACCAATGGCTCGGTTGCAGTAGTTTTAAGGTAGTCGTGGTATTTCAAGCACATGTGCTGCAATGGCTGGGTTGCAGTAGTTTTAAGGTAGTCGTGGTATTTCAAGCACATGTGCTGGGTGTTTTGTCTCAATGGCCTTTTTATACCTAGTATACTGCCACAACAAATTGGGAAATAACCTAACAGAACCTAGAAAAGTTCTGGAACGATGGCAGGAATACTGCTCGTTGTAATCTGATGAAATGTCCGTCCTGCTTTACCTCCGATTCACGACTGTTGGCCAGATCCTCTGACCACCCCTTTCTGCTGCATTCTCTTTAGACTATGATATTCTATCCGTTCTTCTAAATGCACTATGTTCTGTGACTATATGTTATTTTTTGTGAATGTGTTTGCTGATGAAGGCTAATCGCCGCAACGTCCTGTATGTGTCGTAATTCTGCTATGTCAAGCTGCACTAATTTGTGTCATTTTATATTGTTTATATTTTTACAGCTTTACCTCAGCTCCACGAAATTTTATTCATATTTTTTATCTGTTCTTCTGCATATTAATCACATTCTCCCAGAGGGCCTTCACCACATCTGCCTTATCATGCATTAAGTCACCCCTTAATAATGAGACACCAGCTAATCTGTATGCCTGTTCATTTCCAATTACAGCAGTGTCCTGGGGAAAAGATCCAGCGAATGCTCACAACCCGCGACCTCTGAATTGATGCATGCCCTTCTACACGAAGCAAGACAGTCTTCACCTTTGCTAGCAAGCTTTGTGAATCAGTTACAATCACAACATGCGTAAACAGTTGGTTCTCCAACAAACGGAAATCTGCAGTAACCACCCCGACCTCCATTCTCAGACTTGAGGTTGTGGTGTCTAATGCTAAGCTCTCCTTTACCAAACATTGTCCATTTTCTTTTGGTATGAATCCCTAGGCACTATTTTTGCCTGTTAACACAGAGCCATCGGTATAAATAATCACACCACCAGGACGAGAGTAGTGTATTTGTATCTATGAAGCATATCTGTGGTTTGTTTTGTCAGTGAATGTCATGCGTCTGTGTGTGTTTTTCAGGGATCATGTTTATTTATTTATTTTGTTCTTTCTTTCTGTTTGTTTTCTTTGTACAACAATGATTTTTAATGTGCATAGAATAAAATCCGTGTACAAATATTAGCTACCCGTGTTAGCTAGCATTGACAGTAAAATATACTTCAATGTCATGTTAAAAGTCAGAACGTGCATACAAATAAATAACTTATAACTTTCACAGAAAGCATGGGAAAACTAACCACGAAATTACCTAGAACATCAATCTGTGGTTGATCACAACGAAAGTGCAAAGGTCATGCAACATTTTAAGTTTTGTTAAAAGCGTGTCAGTGCAAAGTCTGATTATATCCTAGCACTTTGGGCCAGTTTGTTAGCTCTCTGGATGAGTCCAGATATTTACATCTAGCTTGTCAGGGGATATATCTTCAGGACCATCTGGCACAATGTGCATGTTGACTTACGGAACCGGTGAATTGTCTCATGGTTTACTTGGACTGGTGGTCAAGAGTCAAGGTAGCTACCACAAATTCTAATTAATTAAAGACTTTTAAGAACCTTAGAATTATTACATATCCATTGGCAATAATATCTGTCAGGATTTAATAATGGTTGTAAAAATGTGCTGATCTGGAAACCAGCGGACTGTGAACACAACCTAGAGAAGAGCGCAATAACCAAGGAAACCAAGACTAGACCGGAATCAAGACAGTTAAATATGCCAGCCCAAATTAGAAACATATGGTGAACCACCATTGCACTTTCACAGGTAAAGTACAGGCTTCTTTCAAGCAAATGACAAAATTATGATCTAACAGTGAAACCAGTCATGTCAGTCAAACCAATCAAGTTATCTAGAGTTTTCTTGGAGAGGCAACAAATTATTGTCCCACACATCTGAAGAAGCCTAAAAGAAGAATAACTTCATACATGTAAACCACAGTTCTCTCCTCCCCCTATCACTGGGATGCAAGGCCATAGTAGAATTACATTAAATTATTGCAGAAGCATTCCAAATATTCTGATATAACTTGACAGAGCTGACCAGTAATGACGCCTCTATTGGTGGCCCTAATAAGATCAAGTGCAGATGCTACACTTTTTGTTGTTGTTTTGTTCGCATATCCTTTACAGGACATCGCTGTCAATATCAGCATCTTTCAGCTGACTTCTTGGCAAGATTACGTTCAGTTGTTTGCCATTGCTTTCTGAGCGACCGGCTCACATACCCCGTAATTTACCGACGCGGAGAGTATCGCTACCGATTCTCGTGCACGTCGCGTTAATCACGAGAATATACGGGATTACGGAGAAAGTCGTGTAACACCTAGACCAGGGAGCCCGGCTACACTGTGGTCTCAGCTAAAAGGCTGAGAGAGTACATTAAAGATTGTTGGCCTTTCACAGGCCGGACAAAAATATGTATTCATTTCTGGGAAAAAAACTCTGGATGTGAAATATAGTTACGAAAAATTTTATAAAGGAATTTTAAAAATCACAAAAGTACATTATAAAATTGTAATGTTTGAGATAAACAAACAAAGGTAAATATCGATTTCTAAAATATTGCAAAGTTAATATTAAAATATGAAACAGACTTAAAATCTAGGTGAAATTTATAATGAAATTATTGAAATTTAAACTTTAAACAAATATTATAAGCAGCTAAATATAATATATTTTACTATAAGTAACGTCCCTTGAAGTAAAAAAACTTTTTTATGTGGTTGTGTCCCTTACCTGGATGTTTTTTTGTTTTTAGCATATCCTTTTTACAGGACTTAGCTGTCAACACCAGCATCTTTCAGCTGTATGTTGATCTCTTGGCAAGATTACGCTCAGTAGTTTGCCATTGCTTTCTGAGCGGCCGGCTCAGTATCCCGCAAGTCACGAGCGGGGGTCGAACCGCCTCAGCTCTCGCTCCGCTACGAGACTCTGCGTGATAACAGAGAGAAAGTGTTGTAACCCCACAGCCAGAGAGACCGGCACCTGGATGTAGGCCTATATGTTATTATTATGTTTTTTTTTTATCCCTTGCGCAAAATCAATCGATTTCACGAAAAACATAAAATGTTGTGTTTAAAACAGTACACTGTGTTTCAGTTATTTTGAGACACAGATTAATTTAAAATTAGATACAATTAAAAGCAAGCAAAATATATGAACTAAGAAAGTACATATATAAATCGATTCATACCAATGAGTCCATTAGGGCCCTTTGGGTTCATGTGTATAGAGTGGAAGAACGTCATAGTCTAGAGAGAAAGGAGCAGCTGGGAGTAACCAGAGGATATGGCTGACTATCAATATCCGAGGATAAGCCAGACGGATACATAATCAGACTGCAAATGGTACCAACAGAATTGGGATTCTTCGCTGGCTGTTGAAGATGAGAACGGAGCACGTAAAGGAATGCCTCGAGTGCTGTGATACCGGTTCTTGACTCACTTCAACTCAACTTTTGGTATTATATTGTGTCTGAGTATCAGCCATTTCTTTCTCCATAAATGTGTTCTCACAGTCGCCATTTACATAATTGAGTGGTTACATAAAGCTGCAGCAGTTCTTCACAATGTTCAAGGTGTAGCAATTCCAAAACCACCTCGTTATCTATACAGTTGTTTTTCTTCTTCATTTCCCTGTAGAGGGGAGTATGTCAAATATAGTCATGCACCTCAAAGGTTCCTATCTCTGGCTTCAGCTTCAGTGTCAGGGTTACTTCTGATAGACCAGGGTTCACCATACTTTCTTCAAAGTGGGTCGGATAATTGACAAAATGACGAGCGCGGGCCGCATAATCATTCTGTACAATTTTTGCAAGCCAGAACGAAAGCTCTGAGAATAAAGACGAAAAACGAAGTTTAGCATTCCATGTTAATCATGAGTGAGTGGCGTGCAATGCACAAAAAACAAAAACAACCAACATATTTATTTACTAATAAAAAGATTAAAACAGCTGAATAAATTATGGAGTGGGACAGACAGAAATACAAAAAATAGATGTTTAAGAGCATTCATCTTTCCCATTGCAACATACGCCTGTGAGACATGGACACTTACTAAACAAGCTGAACAGCGCATAAATGCCTTTGAATATAAATGTTGTAGACGAGTTCCAAGAATATCTTGGGTAAAGAAAAGAACAAATGCATCCATACTTAAAGAAATGAATATTGAAGAAGGTTGGCTATTAAAGACGATAAAACAAAGAAAATTGATATATTTTGGTCACTTGAAACGTCACGAAAGTTTGGAGAGAACAATATTGGAAGGATATATGCCTGGGAAGAGAGGAAGAGGAAGGCCAAAGAGAAGATGGGTGCAGGATGTGGCGGATGATCTCCAGATGGGTGTATCAGACGCGGGACATCTTGCTTATGATCAAGAAGTTTTCCGGAAGGTTGTTATGGCAGCGAGGTTCTGCAAAGGACATGCTACTGAATGAATGAATGAATTAAAAGATTATCAAAGAAGGCGTCTGCCATAGGCGAAATGTTCGTTGTTACGCTAATGGCTGGTATATTGTTTACTTTGTACTTGGTGTTATTATATTGGCATCAACAATACTTGGGTGATACCCATGGTCTTATACCTCATGGACGAGATCACAACCCAGATGAGACTGGCTGGGTGCACAGAGCGTTCGTCCTGCCAGATACACATCTTGCCCGATATTGACATCGCGCTACAAGCAACTGGCGAGGTTTCGCTGTGGTGCAAATATATCTTTCTGCCAGTGCGGTCGCACTTCAGGACCAATGCCTTTCTGCCTGGCGATGCTGTAATCGTCTCACTGCAGCTGTTTCTATTATTATCTTAAGTTCTATTGAAACTCTTCACAAGTCACCACAGCTAACGATGTGGAACAAACTCAACGCGTTTCGAATAACGCAACACAGGTACAGTTTTATAATTCTATTGTCTCCAAATACTGTACAAATTACATTATCATTGACACCACGTTTCACTCGAACACAATATTTAGAGACTACAGTTCTACACACTCTTAACTACTAATGTAGGGGCTCATTATTTGGCCGTTCTACAGGAACGAAAGAACCAGGTCCAGCTCCGACCATGGCTCCTGTCCAACTACTTAAAGGTGACACTACGTCCTCTCACGAAGCGTCCCAAGCGCTTTTCACGCTTTTGTGACCACTGCACGTGGCGGTTCACTTTGCATAGTCTCCTCGTACAGACCTCACTTTAACCCAACTATGCCATGATCTTTAACTCTATAAACTGGATCATGGCAGCGACGTTAGCAAAAAGATAGTTACATCAGACCTAGTGTGCACATGTCCGAATCTCACAAACTAAGCAGCAAAAATGGTTAGTGAGATTTGTGAAACTGACGTTTGGCTTTCAAGATTTCATCAATGTTTGGTTTGGAATGCTGCACCCAATCTAGAGAATAGCTTTCAAATGTTCATCAGGCAATCTCGTTAGATGTGTTTACTTCACATATTTCAGTTTTGAAAATGATTGCTCACAGACACAAGTTGTTCCAAACACTAATGCCATACTAGCAGTAGTGTATAGGTACAAAAGCCGCCCGTTTTTTGTGGAGGTGGAGGACTATATAAATCAACCATTTATCGATTTTCCACCTCAATTTGAAATCTATTTTTAGCATTTATCGATTTTTCCTCCTCAAAGGGCGATAACTCCTGGTATGATTATTTTAAGTGGGCGGGGTCAAGTGACTCATCAGAGGTGACGTGGTCTAGTGACTCATCATAGGGGGCGTGCGTGGTCAAGTAATTATAGGTACGACATAAAAAATACGACATGAAACATCAATAAAGAAAACAAACGATCAAAAGAAGGTATATAATAATGTTAATAAAATATATATATAGAAGGGAAAAAAAACATAGTAAGTGACCGCTTATAGTTAAGGGTGTGTGATGACGTGGTCAAGTAATGGTCAAGAGGTGGTCAAGTGGTGGTCATGTGGTGGAGTAACCACTTAAATTAAAGGGGAAAGTACGTGTAGTGATGTGGTGGTGGTTAAAGTGTGCGATGACGTGGTCAAGCAGTGGTCAAGTGGTCAAGTACTGGTCAAGGTGGTCAAGTGACGAAATTTTAGTGGAAAGTAGTTGTAATGATATGGTGATGATCGTGAGGTGGTAAATTAGTGGTCAAGCAGTGGTCAAGTGACGAAATTTTAGTGGAAAGTAGTTGTAATGATATGGTGATGATCGTGAGGTGGTAAATTAGTGGTCAAGCAGTGGTCAAGTGGTGGTCAAGTGAGGAAAATTTTAGTGGAAAGTAGTTGTAATGATATGGTGATGATTAAAGGGTGGTAAATTAGTGGTCAAGCAGTGGTCAAGTGAGGAAAATTTTAGTGGAAAGTAGTTGTAATGATATGGTGATGATCATGAGGTGGTCAAGCAGTGGTCAAGAGGTGGTCAAGCGGTGGTCAACTGGTCAAGTGACCACTTAAATTGTAGAGGAAGTTACGTGTAGTGACATGGTGGTGTTTAAAACGATCGCTGACGTGGTCAAAAGGTGGTCAAGTAGTGGTCAAGGGGTGGTCAAGTGGTCAAGTGACCACTTAAATTATAGAGGAGAGTAAGTGTAGTGACACGATGATGATCAAGATGTGGTCAAGTAGTGGTCAAGTGGTGGTCAAGTGGTCGAGTGACCACATAAATTGCAGAGGAGAGTAGGTGTAGTGACATGGTGATGATCAAGAGGTGGTCAAGTTGTTAGGTCTAGAGGTTGGGGTGTCTCAGTCATGAAGTATCAAACTGTCTGCTGTGGGAAGGATGGCGCTGATCAGGGCGAGTAGGTTCTAATACGTTTATCTCTATTGTCTACAATTGGCGTGGTTGTATAGTAATAATAGTAGAGTTGTTTCGTAGTAATATTAGTCATCATCATCAAGGGTCATGTTAGGTGGTATTTGTAATGATAGTAGTAGTAGTAGTAGTAGTAGTAGTAGCAATACCAACAATAGTACTAATTATCATCATCATCACGTGTCTTACCAACGGACGTATCACCCACACATTGCGATCTCCAACACCATTGAACAATTCCGGGGTTGACTCACACTACAGAAATCCCCAATTAACGGTATTACCTTCATGTAATGGTGGTACTCATAGTACCAATAGCACCAGTAGTAATAGTCACCAACATCAGCAAGAGACTTATCGCCTGACATTGGTCAGTATGACACTCCATAAACTATGATCTCCAACACCATGGATACAAATAGTAATAATATTGGTAGTAGTAGTAGTAGTAGTAGTAGTAGTAGTAGTAGTAGTAGTAGTAGTAGTAGTAGTAGTAGTAGTAGTAGTAGTAGTAGCGGCGGTGGTGGTGGTGGTGGTGATGGTGGTGGTGGTAATAGTAGGAGTAGTAGAATAGCGAGGGTGCTTGTTGTTTCACTAAGTATTTGTATATCGTATGTAGTATAAAGCTAGTTTGTGTTGTATGCCATGTAAGGTGTTACTGAAATATCTGTATTTTGTAGTTCTAAGAGGTGATGACGCCATAACCCACCACGCTATAATCTTATTGATAGTGTCTCCAGTGCTGCGAAAAAGGCTCATTGTGAGATATCGATCATTTCTCAAAGAGACAGCATCCGGGTGCATGCCCATTACGAGCAAACAACGATAAGGCAACGACAAGGCAAAATGGCGTCGAATATAGCGTAAAGTACACTACTTATGAGGTCATCGGTTGTCCGTTCCATCACGGTCGACAAATAGGCGCTCACTAACTTCACAATATGCTCACTCAAATAAACATATAGGATAATAAGGCACCGACCCAAACAAGGAAAACGGACAAAAACAAGGGGGGAAAAATGACATAAGCGTCAAAATATAACACATACAAAGACAGATACAACAGTGACTAAAAAAATAATAAAAATGACACGACAAAATAACACACACACACACACACACACACACACACACACACACAACACACACACACACACACACACACACACACACACACACACAATGAAAACTGAAACAACCAATGAAAAATCGCTGACACGAACACTAGAAGCTGACACAAACACTAGACAAGGTACCTAAAGAAAAGCTAAACTTTGTTAACCAAAATGCGAAAGTAGGAAAATGTGATACCCAAATGTAAAACAAATAACAAGAGAGGAATAGCTCGTCCCAACTTATAAAAAGTAGGAAAATATGTCAACCAAATGGGAAAAAGTTAGGCCAAATACAAAAATATCTAACTCAAACTAATGAAAAGTAGGGAAACTTTGTTAACCAAAGGAGGGGAAAAACCTAGGTCAAGTAGGAAAATCTGTTACCCAAAAGTGAAAAATGTCGGCCAATACAGAAATAGTTCGTCCACACGTATGCAAACTAGGAAAATTTGTTAGTCGAACAGGATAAAATATTGCCCAAGTAGGGAAATTTGAGAGCCATAAGTGAAAAAATATAATCCAAAGAGAGGAATATCTCGTTCCAACTTATAAAAAGAAGGAAAATTCTCAACCAAACATATAAAAAATAGGAAAATTGATAACCAAACGGGACATATATTGACCAACTAGGGAAATGTGTTACTCAAAGAGGAAAAATAAAGACCAAATAACGAAATACATCGCTCAAACTTATGAAAACTAGGAAACTTTGTTAGCCAAATGGAAGAAACCTTGGTCAAGTAGGAAAAATCTGTTAGCCAAATGTGAAAAATGTCGGTCAAATGCAGAAATAGGTCGGCCACACGTATGCAAACAAGGAAAGGTTGTTAGCCAGATAGGAAAAGTATTAACCAAGTAAGAAAGTGTGATAGCCAAAGGTGAAAAAATATCAGCCAAAGAGAGAAATATCTCATCCAAATTTATAAAAAGAAGGAAAATTCTCAACCAAATGAGAAAAAGTTAGACCAAATATAGTAACATCTCAACCAAACTTATGAAAACTAGGAAACTTTGTTAGCCAACGAGAATAAAAACCTAGGTCAAGTAGGAAAATCTGTTAGCCAAATGTAAAAAATGTCGGCCAAATACAGAAATACCTCGTCCGCACTTATTAAAATTAGGAAAACTTTGTTAGCCAAATAGTAAAAGTATTACCCAAGTAGGAAAATTTGATAGCCAAATGTAAAAAAAAAAAAAATATCACCCAAAGAGAGGAATATCTCGGCCAGACTTATAAAAAGTAGGAGAACTATGTGCCAAATGGGAAAAAGTTAGGTCAAATACAGAAATATCTCAACCAAACATATAAAAAATAGGAAAATTGATAACCTAAACGGGACATATAGTTGACCAACTAGGGAAATGTGTTACTCAAAGAGGAAAAATAATGACCAAGTAACGAAATACATCGCTCAAACTTATGAAAACTAGGAAACTTTGTTAGCCAAATGGAAGAAACCTTGGTCAAGTAGGAAAATCTGTTAGCCAAATGTGAAAAATGTCGGCCAAATGCAGAAATAGTTCGGTCACACAGTATGCAAACAAGGAAAAGTTGTTAGCCAGATAGGAAAAGTATTGGCCAAGTAGGAAAAATTGAAAGCCAAATGTGAAAAAATATCACCCAAAGAGAGAAATATCTCGTCCAGACTTATAAAAAGTTGGAAAATTTGTCAACCAAATGGGGTAAAGTTACACCAAATACAGAAACATCTTAACCACATTTATAAAAAACGAGGGGAAAATGTCGACCAAATACAGAAATAACTCAACCCAATTTATAAATATGGCAACCAAACTTATGAAACGTAGGAAAATGTGTTAACTAAAAGGGGAAAATATGATACACGTAACGAAATATCTCAGCCAAACTTATAAAAAGTAGGAAAATATGTCAAACAAATGAGAACAAGTTAGGCCAAATACAGAAATTTCTCAACCAAACTCATTGTGACGAAACACGATTATCTGTCTTGGGTCGTCAAGATTCCGCACTATTTTGGCGCGTCATCGGGGACTTTCCCAGCTAAGAATAGACTGAGGGAAGCCGATGAAGGACTTACAATCTAGAATATTCTCGAAACACCGATATTCGAGTAACCCGTGATGCTGGGTATCGCTCTAAATTCCCGTGCAGAGAGATCTAGAAACTCTAGGCGGGGAATGACGGTTTTCCCGAGAAAGTATCTTTTCTCAAGAAGCACTCGCTTCTAGTGCGCATTGAGTTGGCACGAAGCGGGAATGTGGCTAAATCAGTCTTTCACTTACTGTCGTTGCCACAGTACAGACGCAGGCCGAATGTGAGCCGTTTTGTGTGCGTCTCCCCTCAACCATTATGCGGCTGACTGTTAGATCAAGGAAGCTGAGAAGCCCTTGAACAGTTCGGAGCTGTCTGGAGGTCTGGTTGTCCAATGCAGGAGTTTGCCTGTTGAGGAACCAGTCAACTATAATGTTGTTGGCAGGAAACCACTTCGTGTGACAGAGCGAAGGGTTCAGTTCTTTACTTATCACGCCAGACTCAACCACATCAGGTACCCAATGTGATTCACCATGAGTGAAGGTTGCCTCAAGCCATACAACCACCCTGAAGGTGCCCGTGTGGAAAGTGATGGTTTGTGATTGTTTGGTAAATAGACGACATTCTGTTTTGCTATGAACAGTTCAGCATGTTGAGTAATCATGCTCAACGACAGGGAACACCGGTCCGTCTAGTTTGACGGGGATTCTGCCTAAACGCAGAAGTAACTACTCTTCAGACACTTGAATGGTTCTTTGGACAGCTCTTGTGGCAGGTCTTGAGAAGAACTTCACCAGTTAGTGTCTTGTGTCAAGGTAACCCGGTGGAAGGGACTATGGGATTATAGTCCAACCTGAATTGTTGCTGTGAAATAGATGTCTGATTCTATTAATGTACTGTTGCAGTATCAAGATTGTCAACTGTGTTCTCCAAGAACTCAGTAACATTTTCAGTAGCCGTATCTGATTCTACAAGCAGTGTGACTGTAGGAGACCATTGAATTGGTCCGTGACACTTTTCCATTCATGTTCCGGTGCGGTGATGAAGGGACCATTGAATTGGTCAATACCATAGCGGTTCTGCAGTAGGACTGTGTGATGAGTGACAGACCATTAGCTTGGTCAGTGATTCGTTAAGTTCATCGAAGTAACGACTACTTGGAGTCAAGTCCAGGAAGATTGTCTCCCAACTGGTATTGTTCGAGAAGTGTATTAACAGTGACTCCGTGGGAGTGATATAGATGCAGTTGGTCCAGTGAAGTGTGGTCCAGCAGTGACTCTAGTGTTGTGGATCCACGCTCTGGAGACAGAGTGGTCTCCCAGGTTCTAGTCATCTCACTGGAAGGAAGCCGGGTGAGTGGCGGACCGACTGGACGGGACATCTGCATCCAATCTACTTCTCAACTCGATGAAGACACCTACATCTCTGATTCTGTCTCTACTCTATCTTCTATTTGTGTACATAGATTCTTCTATCAGGATGTTCATTTCAGTTCTATATTCTCAAGGGTAGAATAAACTTTATGTAAGTTGACTTGCTCTTTGTATAATGCTTGAGTGTGGTCTCGGACGATGCCTAAGTGTTCATTGTTCCACAGGTGTAGGTAGTTAGTGGGGGTCTAGAATCTGGAGGGGCTTGTAGACGTAATTAACTAATATGAGATCAACCACAGAGGAAAAAGGTGTATCTGCTCATCCAACCCCTGGGGCTAGAATACACGGGAGTGCCAGAGACACCTAGGGTGTGGTTCACTCTCACTACCCAAGGTGAACTCGTCACACTCATGAAAAGTAGGAACATCTTGTTACCCAAATAGGAAAAATATTGGTCAAGTAAAGAAATAGCGTGGTCAAACCTATAAAAACATACAAACATTTGTTAACACAACTTGGCCACTTGTTCTTACAAACTTGCTCGCTGGCTCAAACAATTTGTCCACTTGCTATTACAATCGGTCGACCTATCCTATCAATTCACACACTTACCATAACAACTGTCCCTTTCCCCAACAACGTGTCCACCGACTCTCTCATATTATCGACTCGCCCTATCAACTTACCCACTGACTCTAACAACTTCCCCACATGGGCTCACAAAATTTCCATTTGTTATTACAACTTGTCGACAGTCTCGCCCAAATTACCACTTACTCTTACAAACTGTCCCAACTGCGCGCACAAAGGTGTCCACTTGTGATTTCACGGCCTCCTCATCCACATAGATAAGTAGCCCTCATAAAAGACAAATGTATCCCGCAAGTCATACAGAAGAGTCCCCCATATTGTCATAAAAAAATATTTGTGTGTGTGTAGGTAAGTTCATGTCTTTGGCAGTTCATATTTTGTAAATTCATTTCTTCAGCATAAGATTTGTGTAAGTTCACACCCTCATCATAAATTTTGTTGTGTAAGTTCATGTCTTCGACAGTTCATATTTTGCTAAGGCCTAGTTTTAGTGAAAATGCAGAAGTCTATTGGCTAGAATTTCAACCTGAGTGGTCAATTACTAACACTGCCTGTGGACAGCTATTCTTACCCATGCGCTAAAGTTGAGAAAATGAACTTCCGTTGAATGGAAGCTACCACAGACTTGAATTATTAAACCCCTCTGGAAGAAGTAGCAGCAGCTTAACCAGGAAAATATCGAATTAGTTATCCCCCCTTAATCTGGGAATTATGAAAATATACGCTCACACAAGCGATATTACTCATGAAGTCATATAAACAAAAATATAAAGGATAACACAATTTATGATGAGGGCGTGAACTTACACAAATCTTATGCTGAAGAAATGAATTAAGAAAATATGAACTGCCAAAGACATGAACTTACCTACACACACAAATATTTTTTTTAAAATGACAATATGGGGGACACTTCTGTATGACTTGCGGGATACATTTGTATTTTATAAGGGCTACTTATCTATGTGGAGAGGAGGCCGTGAAATCACAAGTGGACACCTTTGTGTGCGCAGTTGGGACAGTTTGTAAGAGTAAGTGGTAATTTGGGCGAGACTGTCGACAAGTTGTAATAACAAATGGAAATTTTGTGAGCCCATGTGGGGAAGTTGTTAGAGTCAGTGGGTAAGTTGATAGGGCGAGTCGATAATATGAGAGAGTCGGTGGACACGTTGTTGGGGAAAAGGGACAGTTGTTATGGTAAGTGTGTGAATTGATAGGATAGGTCGACCGATTGTAATAGCAAGTGGACAAATTGTTTGAGCCAGCGAGCAAGTTTGTAAGAACAAGTGGCCAAGTTGTGTTAACAAATGTTTGTATGTTTTTATAGGTTTGACCACGCTATTTCTTTACTTGACCAATATTTTTCCTATTTGGGTAACAAGATGTCCCTACTTTTCATGAGTTTGGTTGAGAAATTTCTGTATTTGGCCTAACTTTTTCTCATTTGGTTGACATATTTTCCTACTTTTTATAAGTTTGGCTGAGATATTTCGTTACGTGTATCATATTTTCCCCTTTTAGTTAACACATTTTCCTACGTTTCATAAGTTTGGTTGCCATATTTATAAATTGGGTTGAGTTATTTCTGTATTTGGTCGACATTTTCCCCTCGTTTTTTATAAATGTGGTTAAGATGTTTCTGTATTTGGTGTAACTTTACCCCATTTGGTTGACAAATTTTCCAACTTTTTATAAGTCTGGACGAGATATTTCTCTCTTTGGGTGATATTTTTTCACATTTGGCTTTCAAATTTTCCTACTTGGCCAATACTTTTCCTATCTGGCTAACAACTTTTCCTAGTTTGCATATGTGTGACCGAACTATTTCTGCATTTGTCCGACATTTTTCACATTTGGCTAACAGATTTTCCTACTTGAACAAGGTTTTTTTCCCTTTGGTTAACAAAGTTTCCTAGTTTTCATAAGTTTGAGTGATGTATTT
This sequence comes from Cepaea nemoralis, assembly GCA_014155875.1. NCBI lineage: Eukaryota > Metazoa > Mollusca > Gastropoda > Stylommatophora > Helicidae > Cepaea > Cepaea nemoralis. Next base: position 28,874 of record JACEFZ010007568.1, read on the forward strand.
CGTTACTTGGTCATTATTTTTCCTCTTTGAGTAACACATGTCCCTAGTTGGTCAATATATTTCCCCGTTTAGTTATCAATTTTCGTATTTTTTATATGTTTGGTTGAGATATTTCTGTATTTGGCCTAACTTTTTCCCATTTGGCAAATAGTTCTCCTACTTTTTAAAAGTCTGGCCGAGATATTCCTCTCTTTGGGTGATATTTTTTTTTTTTTTTTACATTTGGCTATCAAATTTTCCTATTTGGGCAATATTTTTACTATTGGGCTAACAAATTTTTCCTAATTTTAATAAGTGCGGACGAGGTATTTCTGTATTTGGCCGACATTTTTTACATTTGGCTAACAGATTTTCCTACTTGACCTAGGTTTTTATTCTCGTTGGCTAACAAAGTTTCCTAGTTTTCATAAGTTTGGTTGAGATGTTACTATATTTGGTCTAACTTTTTCTCATTTGGTTGAGAATTTTCCTTCTTTTTATAAGTTTGGATGAGATATTTCTCTCTTTGGGTGATATTTTTTCACCTTTGGCTATCACATTTTCTTACTTGGTTAATACTTTTCCTATCTGGCTAACAACCTTTCCTTGTTTGCATACATGTGGCCGAACTATTTCTGTATTTGGCCGACATTTTTCACATTTGGCTAACAGATTTTCCTACTTGACCAAGGTTTCTTCCATTTGGCTAACAAAGTTTCCTAGTTTTCATAAGTTTGAGCGATGTATTTCGTTACTTGGTCATTATTTTTCCTCTTTGAGTAACACATTTCCCTAGTTGGTCAACATATGTCCCGTTTGGTTATCAATTTTCCTATTTTTTTATATGTTTGGTTGAGATATTTCTGTATTTGGCCTAACTTTTTCCCATTTGGCACATAGTTCTCCTACTTTTTATAAGTCTGGCCGAGATATTCCTCTCTTTGGGTGATATTTTTTTTTTTTTTACATTTGGCTATCAAATTTTCCTACTTGGGTAATACTTTTTACTATTTGGCTAACAAAGTTTTCCTAATTTTAATAAGTGCGGACGAGGTATTTCTGTATTTGGCCGACATTTTTTACATTTGGCTAACAGATTTTCCTACTTGACCTAGGTTTTTATTCTCGTTGGCTAACAAAGTTTCCTAGTTTTCATAAGTTTGGTTGAGATGTTACTATATTTGGTCTAACTTTTTCTCATTTGGTTGAGAATTTTCCTTCTTTTTATAAGTTTGGATGAGATATTTCTCTCTTTGGCTGATATTTTTTCACCTTTGGCTATCACACTTTCTTACTTGGTTAATACTTTTCCTATCTGGCTAACAACCTTTCCTTGTTTGCATACGTGTGGCCGACCTATTTCTGCATTTGACCGACATTTTTCACATTTGGCTAACAGATTTTTCGTACTTGACCAAGGTTTCTTCCATTTGGCTAACAAAGTTTCCTAGTTTTCATAAGTTTGAGCGATGTATTTCGTTATTTGGTCATTATTTTTCCTCTTTGAGTAACACATTTCCCTAGTTGGTCAATATATGTCCCGTTTGGTTATCAATTTTCCTATTTTTTATATGTTTGGTTGAGAATTTTCCTTCTTTTTATAAGTTGGAACGAGATATTCCTCTCTTTGGATTATATTTTTTCACTTATGGCTCTCAAATTTCCCTACTTGGGCAATATTTTATCCTGTTCGACTAACAAATTTTCCTAGTTTGCATACGTGTGGACGAACTATTTCTGTATTGGCCGACATTTTTCACTTTTGGGTAACAGATTTTCCTACTTGACCTAGGTTTTTCCCCTCCTTTGGTTAACAAAGTTTCCCTACTTTTCATTAGTTTGAGTTAGATATTTTTGTATTTGGCCTAACTTTTTCCCATTTGGTTGACATATTTTCCTACTTTTTATAAGTTGGGACGAGCTATTCCTCTCTTGTTATTTGTTTTACATTTGGGTATCACATTTTCCTACTTTCGCATTTTGGTTAACAAAGTTTAGCTTTTCTTTAGGTACCTTGTCTAGTGTTTGTGTCAGCTTCTAGTGTTCGTGTCAGCGATTTTTCATTGGTTGTTTCAGTTTTCATTGTGTGTGTGTGTGTGTGTGTGTGTGTGTGTGTGTGTGTGTGTGTGTGTGTGTGTGTGTGTGTGTGTGTTTGTGTGTTATTTTGTCGTGTCATTTTTATTATTTTTTTAGTCACTGTTGTATCTGTCTTTGTATGTGTTATATTTTGACGCTTATGTCATTTTCCCCCTTGTTTTTGTCCGTTTTCCTTGTTTGGGTCGGTGCCTTATTATCCTATATGTTTATTTGAGTGAGCATATTGTGAAGTTAGTGAGCGCCTATTTGTCGACCGTGATGGAACGGACAACCGATGACCTCATAAGTAGTGTACTTTACGCTATATTCGACGCCATTTTGCCTTGTCGTTGCCTTATCGTTGTTTGCTCGTAATGGGCATGCACCCCGGATGCTGTCTCTTTGAGAAATGATCGATATCTCACAATGAGCCTTTTTCGCAGCACTGGAGACACTATCAATAAGATTATAGCGTGGTGGGTTATGGCGTCATCACCTCTTAGAACTACAAAATACAGATATTTCAGTAACACCTTACATGGCATACAACACAAACTAGCTTTATACTACATACGATATACAAATACTTAGTGAAACAACAAGCACCCTCGCTATTCTACTACTCCTACTATTACCACCACCACCATCACCACCACCACCACCACCGCCGCTACTACTACTACTACTACTACTACTACTACTACTACTACTACTACTACTACTACTACTACTACTACTACTACTACTACTACTACTACTACTACTACTACTACTACTACTACCAATATTATTACTATTTGTATCCATGGTGTTGGAGATCATAGTTTATGGAGTGTCATACTGACCAATGTCAGGCGATAAGTCTCTTGCTGATGTTGGTGACTATTACTACTGGTGCTATTGGTACTATGAGTACCACCATTACATGAAGGTAATGCCGTTAATTGGGGATTTCTGTAGTGTGAGTCAACCCCGGAATTGTTCAATGGTGTTGGAGATCGCAATGTGTGGGTGATACGTCCGTTGGTAAGACACGTGATGATGATGATAATTAGTACTATTGTTGGTATTGCTACTACTACTACTACTACTACTACTACTACTACTACTACTACTACTACTACTACTACTACTACTACTACTACTACTATCATTACAAATACCACCTAACATGACCCTTGATGATGATGACTAATATTACTACGAAACAACTCTACTATTATTACTATACAACCACGCCAATTGTAGACAATAGAGATAAACGTATTAGAACCTACTCGCCCTGATCAGCGCCATCCTTCCCACAGCAGACAGTTTGATACTTCATGACTGAGACACCCCAACCTCTAGACCTAACAACTTGACCACCTCTTGATCATCACCATGTCACTACACCTACTCTCCTCTGCAATTTATGTGGTCACTCGACCACTTGACCACCACTTGACCACCACTTGACCACTACTTGACCACATCTTGATCATCATCGTGTCACTACACTTACTCTCCTCTATAATTTAAGTGGTCACTTGACCACTTGACCACCCCTTGACCACTACTTGACCACTACTTGACCACCTTTTGACCACGTCAGCGATCGTTTTAAACACCACCATGTCACTACACGTAACTTCCTCTACAATTTAAGTGGTCACTTGACCAGTTGACCACCGCTTGACCACCGCTTGACCACCTCTTGACCACTGCTTGACCACCTCATGATCATCACCATATCATTACAACTACTTTCCACTAAAATTTTCCTCACTTGACCACCACTTGACCACTGCTTGACCACTAATTTACCACCCTTTAATCATCACCATATCATTACAACTACTTTCCACTAAAATTTTCCTCACTTGACCACCACTTGACCACTGCTTGACCACTAATTTACCACCTCACGATCATCACCATATCATTACAACTACTTTCCACTAAAATTTCGTCACTTGACCACCACTTGACCACTGCTTGACCACTGCTTGACCACTAATTTACCACCTCACGATCATCACCATATCATTACAACTACTTTCCACTAAAATTTCGTCACTTGACCACCACTTGACCAGTACTTGACCACTTGACCACTGCTTGACCACGTCATCGCACACTTTAACCACCACCACATCACTACACGTACTTTCCCCTTTAATTTAAGTGGTTACTCCACCACATGACCACCACTTGACCACCTCTTGACCATTACTTGACCACGTCATCACACACCCTTAACTATAAGCGGTCACTTACTATGTTTTTTTCCCTTCTATATATATATTTTATTAACATTATTATATACCTTCTTTTGATCGTTTGTTTTCTTTATTGATGTTTCATGTCGTATTTTTTATGTCGTACCTATAATTACTTGACCACGCACGCCCCCTATGATGAGTCACTAGACCACGTCACCTCTGATGAGTCACTTGACCCCGCCCACTTAAAATAATCATACCAGGAGTTATCGCCCTTTGAGGAGGAAAAATCGATAAATGCTAAAAATAGATTTCAAATTGAGGTGGGAAATCGATAAATGGTTGATTTATATAGTCCTCCACCTCCACAAAAAACGGGCGGCTTTTGTACCTATACACTACTACTAGCGGCAAATTTCTTTAGTTTCGGAAACTTAACATCAGGTAAGCAGCGGTAAAATTCAAGAAGTTTTCCTTCTCTGTGCTTCTCTTTCAGCAAGTCATTTGCTTGCAAATCAATGAGCCCCAACTGTAGTTCAACTGGTACATCATCAATGTTACAATCAAACAGATTCTGGAACAGATGAATGTCACTCTCAGTTCTGTCAAGATATGAAAATCTCTCCAAAAAATGTCACAAATAATTTTTTTTCGGAAAATCGAGGTTGACATCTTCGGTGATTGTAGCACAAAACTCTTTGAAACAATGAAAATGAGAAAGGTTTTCTTCTTCCATTTGTGCTTCAAACAATGACAGCTTTCTCCGAAATCCTTTGATGATTTTGTAGAGATCACAGACGAGGTTATTATTTCCCTGAAGTTTCAAGTTAAGTTCATTCATGTGGGATGTGATGTCGACCAAAAATGACAACTTTGACAGCCAGGTAGGATTTTACAGCTGTGGATCAGCTCTATCTTTTCAGTGAGGAAAACATCTATTTCGTCTCGGAGCTTGTAGAAATGAAACAGGACTTTACCGCAGCTGAGCCACCTCACTGATGTGTGATAAGGCAAGTCACAGAATTCAGAATCAATTTCTTCAAAGAAAAGCTTGGAACTGACGGTGATTGGATGCATGTCCCCGAATGAAGTTCACAGCAGAAACGACTGGTCCCAGTACACAAAAAACCTGTTTCCCACAGAATGGTTGCTGATGTATGATGCAGTGTATGAAAAGAGCGCCCGGAAATTGCAAAGCTTCCAAATGAGTAATGATTTGCTCCACCATACCCTTCCTCACTCTAGTAATGTTTCTCCTCCATCAAATGTAACACCTCAAAGCTGATTCCACTGATGGTTATAGTCTTGCAAACTGTTTTGCACTTCCACGAAAATATTTTTTCCAGTTCCAAGCGTGCTGTAAACGGATGCCAACTCTTCTGTTATCTAAAAGTTCAAATTGATACCACTAATGAACACGAGAAGTTGCGACATTCTCGAGAGATCAGTAGACTCATCCAGCGCCAGAGAATACCACAAGTTCCTAGCTTTCTCGCATATCTGTAGCACTATATTCTCTCTAAGTTCTTCTGTTCTCCGCACAACTGAACTTGCCGAAAGGCTGATAGTTCCAAACAAAAGGGTTTTCTCTGGACATAAGTCATTTGCTGTTTTCATCATGTCATCACCTCACCTAAAGATAGAAGTAGAGGGCTGCAACTCTAGCCCAAGAGAGACAACCGAGTTGCTCAGACTAAGAAAAGTCCAGAACCTTATCGAAGGTCAACCCTCGAGTTCATGGGTCCGTGGACACTAATGTGGCCCGCCTGAAGCGGGGTCCACGAGGAACTCGAACAGGGTTACCGCCCGTCGAATAGCGACACGCGGAAAACCATCAGAGGACAAATGGACTGAGACCAGGCAACAAGTGTCTGCCTGAGAGGGACTCGTTAGCTCTTTGAATAGAGATAGAACATAGGCTAGATAGTGTGCTAGTTTGTTATATGAAATGTTTGATGTTCTATAATCTGTGATATGATGATGATGTAAAGCGCGGGCTGTTTAACCCACTGCGCCAACTGTAGATTGCCACAATAAATCGGCTATATCATAGCGAACGTATTTATTGTTTGTATTAATTAACACCTGTGTGAACCCATTAAGTTACCTAGACAAAGTAAGACGTCAACAGGTTTTTGGGGGCTAGTACCGGTTTTGACATAATATGTTATGAAATAACTGTGAAATGTCATGTAAAATTATTTATTCATATCACATTGTTTGGTTACAATAGAAGAAAATTGTTAACCATAAATTGTTCAACATATTTAGTAGCTATCTAGCAATAGAATAAGCAGAGTCCCTCAACAGTCTCAAAACAAAGTCCATACCTTACACCACAATATTAGTGGTCTATAAACGATGTATAACTGTTTAACATAACTATGACATTTTTGTTTTTTTTTCTTTGACCGTGACTAATGTTTCTTGCTCTACGAGCAGATTGTGCCGCAAAGAATACCGTGGGCAACACATGTGATTTTTCCAGCCACTAAGTTGTGTAACAGAGAAGACCGCGTGCAACGCAGTGGAACTTTTCCCAGCAGTGACGAAAGAACGACAACATCGAGCGCGACAATTCAGAGCTAAGTTTCAGATCATACTCATTGTAAAGTCTAAGCTGTGCTTCCCATTTTCATAATCATCAATATATTATTGTATTTCATATTTATTTGTTCGGATATTCATGACCTTGCCACCATTATAACTTTGCATTTTGAGTTACACATTAATAAGCAAGGTAGGCAACCAAATTTTTCTACACACCAAAGTTTTTGATAAGGGAAATAACTCTATAAACATTACTAATAAATAAAATCCAAAATGTCAAGCTTAGATAAATGCATTGAGCAGGGGATAAAATTAGGCTATAAAGAAGAGAAACTGTCAGAATGGGCACAGAAAACACATGCAGATAACATTGCCCGTGAGGAAAGAGCAATTGAACGAGAGGAAAAGAAACTGCGAGAGGAAAGAGAAGCAGAGGAAAGAAAATTGCAACAAGAAAGAGAGACCGAAGAAAGAAGATTGCAAAGAGAAGCAGAGGAAAGAAAATTGCAACAAGAAAGAGAGACCGAAGAAAGAAGATTCCAAAGAGAAGCAGAGGAAAAAAAATTGCAACAAGAAGCAGAGGAAAGAAAATTGCAACAAGAAAGAGAGACCGAAGAAAGAAGATTGCAAAGAGAAGCAGAGGAAAGAAAATTGCAACAAGAAGCAGCGGAAAAAAAATTGCAAATGGAGCTCGACGCAGCGGCCAAACAGGCCCAATTGAACGCTGATACACAGTTGAAATTGAAACAGATGGAAATAGAGTCCAACACAGAGATATCAATAAACAAATTAAGAAATAAAGAAGAGGAACAGAAATATAGTAAATATAAAGGTCTCGTTAAGGCTTTCTGTGCAGGAGATTCCATCTCCGCCTATTTAGAAAATTTCGAATGTCTCATGGCCTACCATAAAATCATTAAGGCAGATTGGGCTTTTATACTCATGAGAAATCTGGCTCTCGAGCCGCTTAAAGTATAGAAACAGTACCACAAGAGATGCGAAAAGACTACGAATACCTCAAACAACGCATTCTCCAACATTTTTCGTTAGACACTGCAGGGTACCAACAACAATTTGCAAAATTGGCTCCCCAACCAAACCAAACATTCATAGATTATGTTAGTACAGTACAAGACATATGCACTAAATGGATAAACTCGGCGAAAACCAACAATAGCCACGATAAACTTAAAGAACTAATCATCATAGATAAAATTGTGAGCACCATCCCCACACCGTTTGCAAAATTTTTAAAACAGATGGATTGCAAAAACCATCCAAGAAATTGAATCCAAAGGCAATGCATTCTACACAGCAAACAGGGATATATTTCAACTCAACATTAGCCACAATGACACAGCAGCTGCAGTAATAAATACTAAGTACTCCAAGCAAACACAAGGCAAATTTAAACCGCGATCCAACAGTGATATAGTAGCAAAATGCCAGTATTGCAGTTTGACACACAACGCTTACGAAATGTGCGACAAGTCACCGAACTATCCCCACCACCTAAAAATGATGGTGGATAAACAGAAAGCAAAACGTAACGCGTACCAAAAGGCTGTAAAATGTTACTTTTGCAGAAGCTGGGGACATTATTCACGATATTGTGAAGGTCGTAAGTTACTGAAGCAAGCTAACGCTGCATTAGTAGCAACGTCTTCTGACGATGAGACGGATTCACTGATTGAAGGTTATAATCAGCATGACAATGAAAGCCAGCTTGGTAATGCTGTACATATAGTTAACACCATTGTAGATGAAACATGTAACGCTTGCACGAAATTCCAACTAGATCCATCATTACCATGTGGCCACACGATACCTATTGCAAATGAGACAGCCAACGCTGCTTTGTCAGCCACAGGGAAGCTAACATTTTTGACAGGCTTCGTGAACAGGAAAAAGTGCTCATTAATCCGCGATACCGGGGCAACGCTCTGTGGGGTAAAGAAAACATTAGTCAACACCACAGACTACACAGACAGACATGTTAACTGTCGCACATTTTCAGGTACGATAGAAAGATACCCCCTTGCGATGGTCGAAATTCAAACACCATATATATCAGGACAACTTTTGTGCGCTGTCCTTGAAGACCCAATCGCAGATATCATACTTGGGAATTTACCTAACATCCATCCATGCTCTGACAAGGAAATTAAAGACTGGGAAGAAAAACACGGTATCCACCACACAAATACCGATATTAAAGAGAAACACCATGTTAATTTGTCTCAAACTGCCAAAATACCAAGGGAGACAAACACTGAGGTTATTCAAAAAGAATTCACCGAGTGCACAACGCAGGGGCGGTCGAATCTTTTAACGAGACGACCGAATTAAAACCTCGAATTGAGGTCACTCCCATACTACAAAATACCAAACCTGGTAAATGTGTTACAAAACACACACGACACAAACGCCATTACACGACAGACAACCCACAAAACCAACACGGACCAACTACAACAACCATTAGAAACATTCGCACCCAACTCAACTAACATCAATGTTGGAAAAGAACAGAAACGTTCAAAACATTTGTATCAAAACCATGTCAAAAATTGAAATTGCTTGTATTATTATTGTATATTTTATGTAACAATTGTATTGAAACCTCTTGGCACGGATCTCTTGAAAGTATCAGAACAATTTCTGGACTTGAGTACAAAATTTCAGTACATGGAAAAGTGGACATATTCAATTTAAATGGGTTGAAACTAGACTATGCTAAACAAGACACGGAAACGAGTAGACAAATGAAACGAACTGATGACGAAAACAAAAGGACAATCACCCAACTGAATGACAGTCCGTCCTATGCCAGACATGACAGTGAGACAAATGAACAGACGCAACAAACTGTTGACAAAGACAAGACAACAATGTCCCGACAGAATGACACTTTGACAAACGAAGCATCGTTAACGACGCACTCTCACGACAACAAAAACAACGAAGACATATGGACATTACCGACATTCTGTGATATCGACAACGACAACAAATTTGACGACATAAACAACGAAGACATATGGACATTACCTATGTTCTGTGTTAGCTACAACAACGACAAAACTGACGACATATTGACTGTTGACCTTGACGACGACGACAATGACATTGAAGACTATTTACAAACAGTAGCACCGGTGGATAAATCAGACGGACATAGACGATACTGAAGTCCCTATACCAATCATGACTAACGACGGGAGCATGACGACATTCATATCAGTGACACATTAACACAGCGACAACGGCAATACAATTTGCCTATCCTGGATAACTACAAACCTATCCTTTCTAACAAACCTTGTATTATCCTGGTATTAAACCACTTATTGCATTTTATGATATCTAACTTCACTTCTCATCTACTTACCCTAAAACAAATCTTCAACCAAATTTCTCTTTTCGAACTTACTATCAAACCTTCCAAGGTTGAAATAGGTTATACAGAAATAGACTTCCTCGGTCATAGAATTTCTCAAGGTAAATTATTGACTGATGAGAAAATTGTTTCCAAGATTTTGAATCTAGAAGTACCTACTACAAAGAAGCAGATTAGGAGTTTACTAGGTCTCATTAATTATTATTCCAAATTCATTCCACATTGGGCAGAACTCACCTCAGTTTTTTCTGATATGTTAACTAAAGATCATCCATCGAAAATTTGTAAAAGTACCAGCTTAGATGATGCAATGTGTAGATTGAACATATTTTTTCAAATCCTCCAGTGTTACGATTACCCAACATAAAATTACCTTTTATCTTAACCACAGATGCAAGCGCCATAGCTATAGGAGGTTGCCTTGATGCAGGAAGTCGACGGAATTAGACACCCTATTCTCTACGTGAGCAGGAAACTGAAGAAGGCTGAAACTCGATATGCAACAATTGAATTGGAGTGTCTAGCCCTATTGTTTTTGTATACTGAGGCTCTCGAAGTTCCTTTTAGGGAGCCACTTCCTGGTTCTCACCGACAGTTCACCATTATTAGTCCTTAACCAAGGGTCGCCCAAGAACCACAGGTTACAAAAGATGGCGTTTATTGCTGGAAGATTATGATTTTGAAATACGCCATATCAAGGGCACCGATAATATTCTGGCCGACATTTTATCACGCCAGTCAAATGCGCCCAGTAGATTGACACTACTCAGTCAAACCACTAGCCATATTATATACTGTGATACTTTTATACCGTTTCATATAAGTGTACCTATACACCGCCTAAGTTCTCTTAGTGAGTAGTTTATTACAACACCCATGAACACGGTACTTCAATAGTTATACCATCTAGTGCCTAAACTTCTATTACTAGACCATCAAGAAACAGTAACTGTGTTTATTTCAACCAGTAAGATCAACCAGAACAAACCATGAACACTGTAATATTTCATACGAAACATGGAAAAGAACCCATAATTTACTGTTGCTACAAACGTTGCAAACAGCCAGAAATAGTACGACATCAACTACAACACGCAAGAGACAGCTATACGAACTTTAACATTTATAGCAAAACACAGGAACAACAGGACGGCAACAACGCACATCTCGTTGGAGTTAATTAATTAGTTAATTTAATTAAATATGTATTATATTTCCATTATTGATGTATATAAATTGTGTTAACCTGTAATTTGTACATATTCTACTTTAATATTACAGGCGGTGCCATTCAGAGGCTAAGAAAACCCGTCCTATACATTGTCTCTATTTAAATTATAACCTACTTTCCTTCATCGTACAGAAAGTACGTTTTTTTTCTTAAAGGGCGAATATCCGCCTAGCCCATTGTTTCCAAGGGCAATAACATTTACCTTAACTTAAATTATATATTTTAATCGAATACTATTGTGTTTGAAAGACGAATGAATGAATGTGTGAAAGGATTAAATAAGAGAACGATACACTTGGCGGACAAATTGTACGCAACACGTATTTATTGTAATTTGTCTGCGTTTTTTGATGTAAAAGTACATAACTTGTCTAAATTGTGAATACATGTATAGAACTTAGTTAGTATTCAGCTTAGTTAGTAAATAGTTAACATACGTAGGTTAGCATTTAGGATATAACTAAGCATCACTACTTGGAATGCCGGATCATGTAGTGCACACAGTGCAAGGATTCATGATTGAGGTTATCCCAACTCGTGACGCTTGGAAATACACCATCCAGTCAGCACATACACAAACCTGAAAACTCAACACTTTCAATTTAAAATACAGTCACTTTATTAGAGACATCAACTTATTAGTCAAACACACTAACAAGCCAACAGGGACACATGTAGTCTGAGGGGGATAAGAGAACATCGTAACTACATATTTAGCATTGGATGACATACGAGAGTAAAGTGTATTAAAATACACTCACGAATCAAGATTTGAAAGTGTACTTACTAGCCAGGACTTCGGTCCTGTTAACTCTCTTTAACCAGAGATTAATTGTCTGGGCACCAATAGGGTGCGTGAGAAGGGCGAGTTGTCAATACAACTATTAAAACGCCACGTAACTTCGGTCTGATAAGCATTGTTAAGGACACAGGAGACAGAGTGATCTCTTTAGCAAATCAGAGAAGTAGTGTATGGTAGAATACATGAGTTACTAATGCCATTAGGTAGTTTACCAAGTTACTGTCCCCCAAACTACAAACCCTAACTTTAGATGAGTCGATGACAGAATTAGATTAAATCTAATTGACCAATAACAAGCCAGATCAGGAGGGGAGAGGGGAATCCTGTCATCACCTCACCTAAAGATAGAAGTAGAGGGCTGCAACTCTAGCCCAAGAGAGACAACCGAGTTGCTCAGACTAAGAAAAGTCCAGAACCTTATCGAAGGTCAACCCTCGAGTTCATGGGTCCGTGGACACTAATGTGGCCCGCCTGAAGCGGGGTCCACGAGGAACTCGAACAGGGTTACCGCCCGTCGAATAGCGACACGCGGAAAACCATCAGAGGACAAATGGACTGAGACCAGGCAACAAGTGTCCTGCCTGAGAGGGACTCGTTAGCTCTTTGAATAGAGATAGAACATAGGCTAGATAGTGTGCTAGTTTGTTATATGAAATGTTTGATGTTCTATAATCTGTGATATGATGATGATGTAAAGCGCGGGCTGTTTAACCCACTGCGCCAACTGTAGATTGCCACAATAAATCGGCTATATCATAGCGAACGTATTTATTGTTTGTATTAATTAACACCTGTGTGAACCCATTAAGTTACCTAGACAAAGTAAGACGTCAACACATCATAACTCTTTGATGAAGTTGCCATCAGTAAACCGTTTCCTCGTTCTGCCATCTTGTGCACTATTTTGTATCTTTTACGAGTGACAGATTCATTTTCAGCAAACTTTCTCGTGAAGAGATTTCTTTGGGTTTCTAAACCATGTTTCATGGACTCATATTTATCAGAGCGTAACTTTCCAGAAAACTTTGAATATGTTGATAAACGTTTTGTTTCATAGTGACGCCGACGATTGTACTCTTTCAAAATGGCAACACATTCGCTGCATTTTACGCAACTGGTTTTCTGGTCGTTTGTTACCACCAAGAAGTGCTTTACTCCTCATTCTTAATTGAAAACGCGACAATCAGCGTCTACTTTTCTTTTATTTGTAGCCATAATGAATGGTGAAATAAACAGGATCTAAAAATGGAAAAAAGACATTGAATTAGAAACATAGTTGGGACGCAGAGGTGTTTCCAAGGCACCAGGGCGTGGTTATATACTGGCCAAGACCTACTGACGCGTCCTCGTCGAGCGTCCTGGGCAACAGGTCCCTTCGGGGTCCTGGCTAAAGTCAGTAGGATCGCCGATTCCTCCGAAGTCGGAGAGTGTCTGCCTGTACGGCGAGGAACCACCAGTCTGCACACCAATAAGCCAGACATGGGACAACGGATACTCACGCAAACCTCAGGTCCTGTATGACATCACACTGATGCTGGACAACAGGATGCCTTCGTCCGACATGCAGGACTTCGCGTTGGAGCTCAAGCCAACGAACACAAGCAAGCACAACATAGTTAAAATCCTATTGAAACATAAGAAAAAGAGAGGACAAGGGGTTACTAGAGAATCTAAGGCCCACCAAAGGTATATATAAAGTTTATAGGGAAGGACTTTGAATGGCGCGAACGATATAAGCAAACATTACAATAAACCAAAAGATCTAGATACAATAATTTAAAATTTAAAATAGTAAATTTAAGGCACATAACAGCCAGGAGGTCTCAGCACCTGTGAAGATCTCATAGTATTCTAAACATAATATTTCATTGGCAGTTTCCCATCTTGACAGACGAGAGTTTGGTACATTGTGCTTCTAAAAGGTTTAATAACTACAATCCATGTCGGTGGCGAATGTGACTGATAAGGACAATTCGCGCTGTAAATGTTCGTCCACAGTGGATGCATGTGAAAAAATGGTAATTCCCACCATCATGCACCATCTTACGTCTCTATCGCTCTATGTGTGCTTTATCTGCAATCATTTTCTCTTTTGTCTTTATTCCATTTCTGATAGTTGCCCTCCATGCAATACGGCGACTTGCTCCCAATGTGCATTATCAATGCCTGTATCAATCATGTCCCGCTTACACACATCTTTGTATCGTAGTAGAGGCCGACCCTGAGATCTCCTTTGGGCAACAATCCCTTTCAAATTCAATATCTGAAATATGGCTAATTCGATCACATGATTACTAAACTGAGGCTGGGGTGAGCCCTAATTATAACTTCTCTTCTGAGGTTGAACATCATCATCATCATCATCAAGTGCCGTGCCGGCTGGCGTAGGCGATCATGGCTCTCCATAGATCTCGGTCTTTGGTTTTCTGGATCAACTCTGCTGCTGATATTCCTCCATGCCACCGTCTCAATCCATCCAGCATCACTTCTCTTGGTCTACCTCTGCCTCTCTTCCCCTCGATCTTTCCAGTTGTTACGATGTTCTCCAATGCCTCTCTTCTCATCACATGACCGAGGAAAGCTGTTTGTCTCTGTCTTATTGTTGTATATAATGTTCTAGTTTCATTAGCCTGTTTCAGGCAGTCGTCGTTAGTTACTCTGGCAGTCCAAGGAATTCGCAACATTCGTCTCAGGAACCACATCTCTGTTGCTTCTAATTTCTTCTTAATTTGTTCATTTACATTCCAAGATTCACTGCCATACAGCAAAACTGGTTCTACATAGCATTTCAGCACTCTCTTTCTTACATTCAGTGACAGTGACTTATTGCATAAGATACTCTTCATTTTATGAAATGCGGCTTTTGCCTGCCCTATTCTGCTCCTAATCTCTGTTGTACATCTTCCATCTGATGTTATAAATGCCCCTAGGTATCTAAAATTATCAACTTGGTTAAGGATTTTCCCTTCTATTTCTATGTCACATTTTGGTGTCACCATTTTCTTTGATATTACCATTGTTACTGTTTTCTTGATATTCAAGTTGAGTCCTTTCCTTGCACTCTCTGTTACTACAACGTCTAATAATTGTTGTAGGTCTGTTGAATTATCCGCCACCAATACTGTGTCATCTGCATAGCGTATATTATTTATATTATAACCTCCAACTAGTATTCCTGGCATCTCTTTGATCTCTCTCATTATTACTTCGCTATACAGGGAGAAAAGATCTGGTGACAAGACACACCCTTGTCGTACTCCTAGCTTTATCTGTTCGTAACTACCCTCTTTATTTCCCATTTTAATTGCTGCTACTTGGTTCCAGTAAATATTCTTTATTATTCTTAAATCTTTTCCATCAGTGTTGATATCTTCCAACATTTTAATCAGTTCATCATGTTTTACTTTATCAAATGCCTTAGTATAATCTATGAAGCACAAATATATGTCCCTCTGTTTCTCTATTGACCTTTCTATTAGTGTCCGCAATGTATAAATTGCATTGTTTGTGCCCTTTCCTTCCACAAATCCATACTGTTCTTCACTAATTTCCATTTTTATTTTCTTTTTGGTTCTTCTCATTATGATTCTGAGTAGAAGCTTAGTGATATGGTTTATAAGGTTAATTGTACGAAAATCTTCACAATCAATTGCTCCTGGTCTTTTTGGTATAGCTATAAATACAGATTTCAGCATATCACTGGGTAAATATCCACTGCTGTAAATATCATTCAACATTTTGGTTAATATATCTACTCCAAATTCTCCCAATACTTCTAATTCTTCTATTGTGATTTCATCTGGCCCAGCTGTTTTTCCTTTCTTCATACGTTTCATAGCGTCAGCGACTTCTTCTTTCAGAATAGGTGGACCTTCTAAGTTACTATCTTCTGTTAATTCTGCCCTTTCTCCTTCATATAATTCTCTTATATACTCATTCCACCTCTTCATTATAGCATCTTCCTCTAATATTATCTTTCCTGTTTTTGATTTCAAACACCCTGTATTTATTCTTATTTTTTTCCTGTAAGCTCACTGATTTGTCTGTGCATATTTTTTGTATCTTTAATGGAATTTAATTCAATTTTTTTGCATTGCTCGTTTAACCAACTTTCTTTAGCCTTCCCACATTTATCTTTTATTTCTTTATTTATCTTAGCGTATTCTTGTTTGTCATTTTTATACTGTTTTCTTTTGTCCATCAGGTTTAAGATATCTTCATTCATCCATTTTTTCTTAGCTATTTTGCCTCTCTCTGGTAATACTTCTTTGCTAGTTTGATGAATGGAGTCCCTTAACATTTCCCATTGTTCATCTATACTCTGTATTTTAGTTATTGCATTGTACCTATTTTTCACAGTCACTCTGTATTGTTCTTGCATTTCTTTATCTATTTTTAGAACCTCTTTATTAAGTCTCATGTTCTTAACCATTTTTTTCCCTCTTTTTAATCTTACTTTTATTTGTCCACATAGTGGTACATGATCACTATTACAGTCAGCACCAGGCATTGTCTTTACATTAATTAAAGCATTTCTAAATCTTTTATTAATTAGTATGTAGTCAATTTGGTTGCGTATTTTCTTATCAGGGCTTATCCATGTGTACAGTCGTCTTTTATGGTGTTTAAACCATGTGTTTCCAATTATCATATCATTGATATTTGCCCATTCTATTAGCTTTTCCCCTCTTTCATTTCTTGTACCTAAACCATAATTCCCCACTACATCCTCCATTTTTCCCTTTCCTACTTTTGCATTAAAATCACCAAGTATTATCTTTATTTCTTGTGATCCAATTTGAGCCATCGCCATTTCTATTTCGTCGTAAAAGTGTTGTATTTCTTCATCACTACTGCTTGCTGTTGGTGCATATACTTGTATAATATTTATGTCTATTGGTTTGCCTTTGATTTTTACCATAATAACTCTATCTGAAATACACCAGTATCCATTAATTGACTTGGCTGTTTTTTCATCTAATATTACTGTGCAGAGGTTGAACAGGGTAGGTGTAATGCAAAACAACTGGACTAGACCAAGTAAAGTACATGACCCAGTTTCAGGCCACGAGACATATGAGATATATGGTATTAATCCCAAGTTGTAAGACCCGACAGCGCTCGGTCAATGACATGGTCAATAACATTGGTTTTGTTCACTTTCCTGGCTATGTCCTGGCCCCTCCATGATAGGCTGGGTCAACCGTGGAGGTCAGGTCAGGAAAACATGACCACCCTGACAGGGATTCAAACAGATTACCTCCAGGCTGGTGGGCTAATGATCGCGCTGCCACAGCTCCCTGTTATTGAGTATTACAAATGTTGCATGTTCTTTGCAGGAAGTTGCGATACACCCCAACCTCTGGTTGATTTACTTAGCAGTTTTACGTTCAGTAGTTTGCCATTGCTTTCTGAATGAGAAGTCAGAATTGAAGTCCAACTGACGCACGTAGGAGTCGTCCCCGAATGCTACAATCAGCACACCGGAAGTTTAAGCGCAAGCACATTAACCCCTATTACCACACAGTTTTTAATTATTGTCAATTATAATTCCCTGCCCTCCTCCCCCCCCCCCCTCCCAAAAAAAAAAACAACAACAAACATAAAACTGTAATTTACTGCCAATATAGTACCTTGCGGTGTATTGCAGGGGGGTCTTGAGCCTGAGGATTTAAGGCCGCCTGGATAATGCAGTCACCGCGAACTGTGGAGGTTAGAGATTTCTTTTTGCCCCGATAGAAAAAAAAACCCAAAAAACTCCGTATCTTACCGGCGATCGAACCCGTGTCTTCTGAAGAAGAATCCAACATTCTAGCCACTCAGCCAGCTATTAACACAATATTCCAATTTCAATTTTCAAAACAAAAATTCCGAATTCGGCCTCGTTCAACCTGCCTCTTCAGCTGTGGTTATTGTTGAGGTCCGTGGTTTTTGTGGGTTCATTCACCCTAATTTGTGTGTTGTGCGCTCTTACAAGTGAGTCCTATCTCGGACTGGTTGTGTTGATTTGTGTCTATGATGTCGGCTGGAGGGATGGTTGCGGCTGTCCTTTGTTCCCGTCTCTGGTGGTTTCTTTTGCTAGTGAAGGCTCCTGGCTCATCTGGCTTGACTGGTTGCAGTCCTTATAAGGACTCTTTGTTTGATGTTTCGTTATCTTTCGTTTTGTTCTGAGTTTGTGTCACCTTCTCGAAGTTGCTGTGGTATTCTTCGTCCATTTGTTTCCAGATGAATTGCATTTCCATATGAAATTTATCTTTCCATGTGCTGAGGTCATTTTCGTATTGTTCGCATCATAGCCAGCTTGCTCTTCCCTTTCTCCGAAATCAGCTTTATATATTTTTTTCCTCTTCCATAGAGGTATCTTGGCTGGACTACTTGCTTCTGCTTGCTGTTTCTGATTGGTCTGAGGCTTGGCTCCATCATGCGTCTTTTTGTCTCCTTTTTTGTGAATTGTCTTGATCAGTTTTTCGATGTTTTTGTGTGTGTGGTGCTTCACCTTGCTTCATCTCATCTGTTGGTTTGGATTGGTGCTGCGTCCTTTCGGCGTTCAGTAGTTCTCTTTCGGTCTTGATCATTTATAGGATTTCCTCGTTTTCCTTCTTCATCTTAGCCATGCGCCCCATCTCTTGTTTGATGTTGTGCTGGATCTCTTTCATGTCGGCCAGCAGCTTCTCATTATAGCTGGTTGGTGCTGGCGTCAGTATTGCCTTGACTTGCTTCTTCAGCTCGTCCATTTGGTGCTGCAGTTGGTCTCTTTCAGCTTGTGGTATACCCTTGGCTGTCTCGCACCTCCGCCTTGCTTCGTTGTATGGTGTCTTTGTGTTGATGGCAAACTTTAACACGTCTCAGTGTCATTGCAGGTACGGACAGCCCAAGTATCTTGCTCCATGCTCGCCCAGGCAGTTGGCGCACTTTCTTTTGTTGTTGGGTGCTCGGAAGTCCGTGTCCAGCTTGGCCAGCGAACATCCCTTGAAGGCGTGGGGATCGACTCAGTACCGGCAGATTTCCGTCTTGCTGCGACATGCTGCTTTGCTGTGGCCGGCCCTCTGACATCTGGAACATTGTGTGATCCGTGGGATGAGTCTCTCTGGTTGCTGCATTATTTTGTTGAGTGATACTGTGGTCGGCATCTCGCTGCCCTCTGTCGTCACCACCGCCAAGGTTGTGGAAATCTTGGAGTAGGTGAGGAGTCACTCCGCCTTCAAGAATTGGGTGTGGAGATTCTCTTCTCAGTAGCTGCTTCAGGATTTCTTCGTCTGATAGCTCCACTTGGATACGCTTGATAACCCACTTGCTTGTCGGTGACTCGGTGTTTCCGACTGTGACAAGACCGCCGGGGCTTGGACTGGTTTGCCACGATAGATACTATCCCCTGCCTTCGCTCCAACCACCTCAATAGCACTCTACATCTACCAGGCCCCACACAAGCCGGGACAGCTTAACCTCCCCTCCCTCACCTAGGGTTCCAAACCCCAAGGGGGCTCGGACCAGACACCAGTCATATCACTGCACAAAGTCATAGCTAAGAGAACAAAAATTTAATTCTGAACTACGTCAACCACAACACAGAGAAGGATGGCTGAAAGCCAGACTAGAAGAACTATGTACATGAGCACATATGCAGATGAGGATTCATCATGGAGGCGGACGATAGCTCGTGCGGTTGTCCAGTCGTGGTAGCGACTCACCCAGGCTAATCCAGTGGACTGGAACTCCAAGGTCTGCTGCCTCTCCCAAGTTCCCTCTTCACACAGAGAACCAATCACGGGCTGATCAAGCACAGTACCACTGCCTGACTGACACTGCACCGATGAACAAGGATCCTTCCTTGCTGTCGTCCTATATCACTCGTCACACTCCTGATGAAGTCTGGGCCGACCCTAGAACATTAGGTCTCCCACTTGCCGAAAAAAGTACATGTAGCACCGTCTCAAAATACACAAGAGCCTGGTCACACCTCTATCTCATAAGTGACCCACACACTGATATGTCACCTACAAAATGAGCGGTTGCTCCACATGAACACACAATGTCACTGGTAACGTCTATTAGGTGACTATAACACTTCACCTTGATTTCATGTCCCTGGACAAATAGATCTTCACACAGTCTCATGTAACTACCCTGATCAATGGGTAGTAATCACAACCTAGCATACACTGTCAACAGTTCACCACGATGGCATGAGGTAGCTCCCTACCTTAACATTGTCAACAGTTCATCACATTGGCATGAGGTAGCTCCCTACCTTAACACACATGTCACTCTGGTGTTCCCACCAATGTTGTAATCAATGTCCTAGGTCACTGGACCACATGTTGGCTTCATAAAGGTAACCAATGTAGAAACACTATTTAAGCATCAACTGATACATGGTGTCCCATAACCCAGCCGGGCCAGAAGCATATAACACAGGTCATGGTGACCGGTAACAATGATCACTTTGCTCAACTTGAAAGTTCCTGACCTTGCAATCACCAAGGTTTACCCTGAGGTTGAATGTCACCAGTGCTTCACTGGCTAGAATCACCAGACGTTTCAGTGTTGGATCCCTCTCAGGATCGGATGACACTCGTCGGACTCTTGACGGAGGTCCTAACCTAGACCTACCGACTTATTCAGCACTCAGCTCCTTTCAACATTGATCTCGCAGAATCAGACGACCACTCCCAGTATGGCCTCAATCAACTTCTGGATAGGCACTGGAATGAGTGGGCCCATAGAGCTCATGGTGAAGCTCTTGAATCTTCTTCTGTATAGTAATAACAGATCCTGAAACACGGAGAGGTTGGTGTGAGTACTCAACTACAACAAAGACTACCAGCATCTCCACTAGGTCACCTGCCTCTCAGACATTCATGTCTACCAACATGAGTATGAAATCATCACATCATAGATCTACTTAGTCACTATAATATATAGGCATAATGATGGTAGAAACAGCAATAGCACACCTGTTCAGTCAAGTAACACTTCTGGGCTACATATAACCCCTAGCACCAGAGTCGACTGTATGACTCTGTCAAGCATCCTTCGCCTGGTGCCAGTCCAATCCGGTTTCATCTTCCATCATCAATCAACATATACACTTACTTTCCTTTCAGTGTAGGGATTACTTTATCGAGAAGGTGTCCAGCCGGACATCTACTTCCTGACAGACTCATCAATTCATCAATCCCTTAACCCATGGACTGATCAATTACACACATTAATAACTATATGCCCATAATGAATTATACTCTTGATAATTCATTACTATAGCAGTAACCAAGGAGAACTCATGACTTGTTACACTTAAATAACAAAATCATATCACAGCCATAGTGTCAGGTCTGGGATCCCTGCCCCAGATCCTGAGTTGCCCTTGTATTCACTGACTATCTTTCAGGTCAGTCATACCTGTGCCGGTCGAGCACAGCTGTGGTGGCCATCCACCATTACACTTTCCCACAGCTACGGTGGGTCCCGTGTACCTTGTCCCGTGACGACTTAAGTCACGTCATCCAATGTAGCAAACCTCCAGACTCCACTACCAAACTCTGACTCCACCTTTTTTTTGTGGGGGGGGGGGGGGGTTATTTCCCTTCATATACTACTACTTCACGGCCGTACTCCAAGTACTCCATGAACCGAGTCAGGGTTCCAGAAGAGTAGAATATTAGAGACAGAAACGGTTAGGTTCAAACCTCGATCTATCTAGACACCACGGCCTCGAATTACGGAGTGCCGCTTCACCCTCGATCGGGTATGTTCACTCTTCGGATCTGCACGATCGCATTGGGTCGGACCTATTACCTATCGGGTTGGGGGTACCGGCCTACCTCCCGCTGCCTAGACAAACGTAAGATGGAACATGCACGGTCATCGTAGCGGACGGACATGACAAGCAGTAACTATAGTATCATGAATACCTCCTATCAACTGTTATCCTACCGATGCAACACCATTCGGCTTACGCGGAATAACACGGCTATCTGCACACAGCAAATACACCACTGCTGATCTCACCTCCATTCCTCGAAAAATCACCACCACTGATAGAACAATTAAGTTACAATTCTAATGTCACGAAGCACATTCAACATCTCTAATAATAAGCTCTACCTTATCATTTACAGCATCTAGCAGGTTGATGTAATGACTGACAAACTGTCGCCTTGCCTGTGTAATTAATAAACCAAACCAGTAACTGCTACACACTGTAAAGCACATCGTTCGGCCTATTTTATTTACACACCACTCGCTGTGGAATACGGCTTGTTCCGTCAGGTACCACATTACATTGCTGATCGATAAAGCCTACTTAAATATGCAAACCGCCAACTGTAACGGATAACTCTACGCGACAACTCAATTTTGCGACGGCAATTAATTCATTCCGGGAACTCAGCACGGCATCACGACAACAATTAAATAACAGAATAAGTATTCAACTAACCTGTGATTGAAGAATCACAACCTTGACTGCAGATGTCCGCACTGGCCGCGAATATTGACATCAAAATTACATCAGCCTGTTGGCTGCGATCTGTTCACGCTGAGATTTGGTGGGCGACTGACCACGACAAAGTCAGTGCGCCTTCCACTCGCCTACCCGGGCCGCGTGACTTTGATGATTCATGAAGAAAACCAGAGTCACGCTAAGTTCCACCAACCCGTGCTGCCTGAAGCACTCGTGAACTTAGAGCTCTTTCCCACGTACGCACTTGAGGGAACATTCTAGATTTTTCTATAAATAACTAGAATAGCTCCGCCCCGCACTACGTTTCTAGGGAAATCCCCTATTAATTGATATTAATTTCAAGGGAGACCAACGCCTCGCACTCCCTTCAAAGGGCTATTATGCAGAGATCTGACGATCTGTAGGCGTTTCGTCACACCGACTCTGGTGTCTTTCTCCTCTCTCAGCTTCTCAGTAGGTTTGGCTCTTGTCTGTGGTGGGCTGTCGATCTTCTCCCTCGTGGTGACTTCAGTAGTAGTTGTAGTTTCAGGTTCTTTGTTATAACTCGCAGGCAGGCTCTCCACGTTCTTCTTCTTGTCGACTCCCACACATCTTGGATACCGCGTGTCTTTTGGTGTTCTTGCGACGTGCCATTTCCCCCCGTATCGGGCTTCTTGACTTGTTGATGCGACTTGTCTTGTTAGCGCTCGCAGTTGCGAATGTGACAAAAATGCGCGCAATATAAATTTCTTTGTCATTGCTAATTTATACTGTATGTTCCAGATTTTCACGAAAATAAAGTCAAAGTTGGCAAGCGTGCCCTAAGATTGTTTTCTCTTCCAAGGATGCAGTTGGACTGTCTAGCTCAGTGGTTCTCAACCGGTGGGGAATCCCCCCTCCCCCAGGGGGGAATTTTAGGGTTTCCAGGGGGGGGGGGGATGAAGACCATTTCAAGATCGCGTTAATACAAGAACCGATTACTTGATATTGTTTTTCCCTTCATACTTTGCAGTTATGTACGTCTCATCCTTCTAAAATTCATTTTATAAAGTAAGTAGACCCACAAATCAAGTTTTATGTGGATGTCTAGACTTGTTTTAGTATATGCTATTAAATTTACCTTCCATTTTTACGTATACTGTGTAGGGGTGGGGGGATTTTTAGATAGGAAATATGAAAGGGGGGGGGGGGGTGGGAATGACGTTCTGAAAATACGGTGAAGGGGGGCACGGGCCAAATTTTTGATAGGAAGTGGGGAATGACGTTCTGAAAATGTGGTGAAGGGGGGCACGGGCCAAAAAAGGTTGAGAACCACTGGTCTAGCTATATCAGAAATAGGGTGATGGAGTATTGTTCTGCTGTTACTGCTCAAACATGATTTAATGATGACCAATAAACACAATATAAATGGTGATTAACTGTGGCTTCATTGTCTGTTAAAAAACCTGAGTGTAAACTTGTCCTATTTCTATAAGCCGATGTATTCTAATTACTAATGTAGTATAATTCTAGTGAATGTTGTTCTGGATGATTGATGATGTGTCCTACATGGTTGATTCTTAATGCTTTTAGTTTCGTGTGTAAGTCATGTAGTCCTAATCCTCCATGTTTAAAAAAAAATAATCTTGTATTAGTGTTTTTTGTGTTGTTTTCGTGTTTTATGTTGTAAAATGTGATTGTTTTGCTGGAGTGTCTGTGACTGTCTGTTTTGAGAGTTCTAACACTGTAGCTAAATACGAGGGGGAGTCAATAAGTAAGTCACAAATGGCTGTAGAAAAATAACTAAATATGATAACAACTTGAAACCAGTTTATTTTTATACATACATTGTCCATTTATTTCTCAACATAATTTACACCAACATTGATGCACTTATCCCATCGTTTTATCAGTCCTCCCAAACCGGTTGCATAGAACTGCGTGCTCTGTTTTCTAAACCACGTTTTCACTTCACATTCAACTTCGGCGTCATTCGCGAAATGTCTCCTGCCAAGTGGGTTCTCAGTGGACCGCTTTATGAGACACAAACATTTGAAGAGAAACGTTTAAACAGCTTTCATACGCGGTGTCTGCGAATATTTCTTGGTATTAAGGGGCAAGACAAAATCACAAACACTGAAGTATTTGAAAGATCAGCTTGTGTGACGGCTTATTCCATGCTCAATCTTCGTAGACTTAGATGGGTAGGACATCTTAGGAGGATGGATGATGGTAGATACCAAAGAACATCCTTTTTGGTGAATTACAGTTGGGTAAGAGATCTCAGGGTCGGCCTCTGCTACGATACAAAGATGTGTGTAAGCGAGACATGATTGATACAGGCATTGATAATGCACATTAGGAGCAATTCACCGCTGAACGTGTTGCATGGAGGGCAAACATCAGAAATGGAATAAAGACAAAGGAGAAAATGATTGCAGATAAGTCACACCCCGAGCGTGTGAGTCGTAAGATGGTGCATGATGGTGGAAATGACCACGTGTTCACATGCACCCACTGTGAACGGACATTTACAGCGCGAATTGTCCTTATCAGTCACAATCGCTACCGCCATAGGTAAAAGTTATTATGCCTTTTTGGAGCACAAACTATCGTCTGTCAAGACGGCAAGGTGCCAATATAGTTAGTTAGTCGACAGATCATCCTCATGCACATTGAATCATTCAGTCCATAAGTGCTCGGATCCCCTCCTCAGCAAATCCTCCAGCGTGTAGCGGCTAACGACACAAGTTCTGTGTTGGTTTATTAATCTTCTTTGGCTTCCTGCGTAGTGTTCTTGTTTGGCCACCCCTCTTTTGATTTGCTGTTCTCGCAATCTGACCATGGTTGTAGATTCACAGTCATCACTTGGTTCTCGCAAAAGTCTTACTTCTCGTAGAGCATTCAGAATGTCAGCCTGGTCCATGGCGCCCTCCACAGTAGCCTTACCTGCGAGCTTGCCAGCCCGCTAATTTCCTTGTACTCCCGCATGCCCTGACACGAAGATGAAACTAATCTTAGAAAGCCGAGACCGCTCCAGAGACAGCAAGCACACTCTTCGGATCCACCTCATCTCTATCCTCTTGGGCATGCTCATTGAGTCGCTAAAGAAACATACTCTAGTGCAGTGGTTCTCAAACTTTGTTGGCCCGTGCCCCCTTCACCATATTTTCAGAACTGTCATCCCCCCCCCCTTCCTATCAAAAATTTGGCCCATGCCCCCCCCCCCCCCCCCCCCCCCACCTTTTCACCGTTTTTTCAGAACGTCATTCCCCCCTTTCATATTTCCTATCTAAAAATCCCCCCACCCTATACAGAATACGTAAAAATGTAATGTAAATTTAATAGCACATACTAAAACAAGTCTAGACATCCACATAAAACATGATTTGTGGGTCTACTGACTTTATAAAATGAATTTTAGAAGGATGAGACGTACTTAACTGTAAAGTATGAAGGGAAAAACAATATCAAGTAATCGGTTCTTGTATTAACGCGATCTTGAAATGGTCTTCACTTCCCCTCCCCCCCCCTGGAAACCCTAAAATTCCCCCCTGGGGGGGGGGGGGAATCCCCACCAGTTGAGAACCACTGCTCTAGTGAATGTCTGTGTCTCGAGCCATGTTATTGCTTTACTTACTGCCATGACTTCCATAGTCAGGCTACATTTGGTCACAACAAAAGCACCAGAGTCCTCCTTCACAATTCTCCCTCCGACCTGAGCCGTAAAGGTCCATGAGCTTCTCACATGTCGGAAAACCTACCCATCTGTATAAATGACAGCATCACCGTCTAATGAATTCTCAAAAATCAACGCTTGTACTTCCGCCTTGTCTTAAAATTGGTTGGGGTTAGATCCCTGGTGGGCAACCACTCAGTCAAAAGTCATTTTCTCCTACTGATGGTTAGTTCTGGGTGCAGTTAGAGATCCCTTACCTCTGTCAATTAATTACCACCCCAGATCCCAGACAGAAAACGCGGAACAAATGTCTTTTATGCTGATTGCAGACACCGTCTCTGGATACTTAAGAAAACAGCCAAGAAGTGGCTCGTTGAAAAGACAGATTATCTGTTCTTGGTATCACCAGAAGTTATTGGCACCTTTCCGTCTTGACAGACGATAGTTTGGTATATTGTGCTTCAAAAAAGCTTAATAACTAAGACCCATGGCGGTGGCGAGTGTCGCTGATAAGGCCAATTCGTGCTGCAAATGTTTGTCCACAGTGGATGCATGCGAAAACATGGTCATTTCCACCATAATGCACAATCTTACGTCTCTCACGCTCTATGTGTGCTTTATCTGCAATCATTTTCTCCTTTGTCTTTATTCAATTTCTGATAGTTGCCCTCCATGCAACATGTTCAGCCGCGACTTGCTCCCAATGTTCATTATCAATGCCTGTATCAATCATGTCCCGCTTACACACATCTTTGTATCGTAGTAGAGCCCTACCCTGATATCTCCTTCCCATCTGTAATTTACCAAAAAAGATGTCCTTTGGTATTATATCATCATCCATCCTCCTAACATGTCCTATCCATCTAAGTCTACGAATACTGAGCATGGAATAAACCGTCACACAACCTGATCTTTCCAATACTTCAGCATTTTTGATATTGTCTTACCACTTAATACCAAGTATTCTTCGCAGACACCGCATATGAAAGCTGTTTAAACGTTTCTCTTGGTGTGAGTAAGTTGTCCAGGTTTCACTGCCATAAAGAAGTGTACTAAGGACACAGGCTTGGTAGACGAGGACTTTTGTTTTGGCAGTAAGCTTCCTGTTCTCCCAGACTCTTTTTGCTAACATGTTCATTGTTGTTGCTGCCTTACCAATCCTGATGTTGATTTCCTGATAGAGGGATAATTTGCTATTTACCTCTGATCCTAGATATGTAAAATGGTCTACTATCTCCAGTTGGCGACGTCAATAAAGATTGATGGTACCCCATGTGCACCTTGTGACATAATCTGTGTCTTCTTTTTGTTAATTAAGGTGCTAATAAGTTAGTTAGTCGACAGATCATCCTCATGCACATTGAATCATTCAGTCCATAAGTCCATAAGGACCAGCGCCTTTCCTTTGCTAGAGCAGACTGTGGTCTTACTCGACACACGAACTTCTGAATCTGGTTGAAATATAATTTGACTTTGGCTGATCTGTTATAGAAGAACGGCGTTGCTTACAGTTTATGGTGGTGGTGTCGGAGTCCTTGTTTAAGTATCACCAAAGTCCACATAATGCAGCGGTTCTCTAGTTTGTCAGTGAATGTCATGCTTCTGTGTGTTTTATCCAGGGAATTTATGTATTTTGTGTTTTCTGTTTTCTACAAAAATTAAAAAAAAAATTAATGGAAACAAGAAGACTCAACAAAAATAATCCTGCCAAATATGAAGAAATTCACAGACAAGTCAGAATATTATGTAGGAAGGCAAAAGAATCATGGCTTGAGGAAAAGTGCTTAGAAATTGAAAAACAACACAACAGTCAAAATACCAAATTAGTGCACAAAAGAATTCAGGAACTTACTAATAAAAGAACAAGTACATCAACAGGCTGTCTAAAAACTAAAGATGGCAAAATCATAATAGAAAAAGATCAGATTCTACATGTATGGACAGATTATGTGAAAGACCTGTATAATGATAACAGAGAGGAACAGTATGCTGTTAGATTTAATAATGAAGGACCAGCAATTTTAAAGATGGAGGTTCAAAATGTTCTTAAGCATATGAAAGCTGGCAAGGCCCCCGGTGCAGATAACATCACAACAGAAATGATTAAAGCTTTAGAAGAATTTGGACTAGAGCAAGTCACTAGACTGCTGAACGCATTATATGATACTGGAGATATACCTTCTGAATTATGTAATTCTGTATTTATTGCAATCCCAAAGAAATCAGGAACCTTAGAATGTGATCAACATAGAACAATTAGTATAATGAGTCACATCACAAAGATTTTGTTACGAATTATCATGCAAAGAGTGAGGAAGAAAATACAACCTGAAATAGGGGAAGAACAATGTGGGTTTGTAGAAGGAAAGGGTACAGTAAATGCTGTGTATATGCTGCGAACAGTTATTGAACGTGCTTTAGAAGTAAACAAGGATATACATCTTTGCTTTATTGACTACACAAAGGCTTTTGATAGAGTTAGACATGTCAACATTGTGGATATGCTTGCAGATCTACATTGATGGGAAAGACATTAGACTTATAAAAAACATATATTGGAAACAACAAGCTGTCATAAGGATTGATAATGAAGTAGGACAATATGAACCTATTAAGAGATTGATTGATTGATTGATTGATCTAGGAACCGACATCACAGCATTCGGGACATTCCCATAAGCGCCCCGTCCCCATCCTCAGCAACCAGCGAAGAGTTCCAACACTAATAGTTCCAGTAGCAATCTGATTATATGTCCGTCTCGCCTTTCCTCTGAGCGTCGAGCGTCGGCCAGATCCCCTCGTCACTCCTCGCTGCCTCATTCTAACCAGACTATGGTGATCCATTTGCTCCTCCTTGGTGTACACGTGCTCCCACAAGGCTGCAACCACATCTGCCTTGTCATGCATCAATACTCCACCAAGTTCTGCCGAGCCAGCCAATCTGTCCGCCTGTTCATTCCCCAGCACACCGGCATGCCCAGGAGAAAAGATCCAGGTGATGCTTGCTACCCGTGACCTCCGAAGCGAAGCAAGCCACTCTGCACGAAGCTTGCCTGTTCTCACCCTTCTCAGCATGCTTTCTGAGTCAGTTACAATCACAATATGTGTATGTATCGTGTTTTCTATCCAGCGGAAAGCTGCACTGACCGCCTCCACCTCCATTCTTAAGCTAGATGTAGTGTCATCATACGCCAGGCTCTCCTGCACCAAACGCCGACCATTAGTTTTTGCCAAGAACCCCCAAGCACTTCTCCTACCTCTCAACACCGACCCATCCGTGTAGATAATCACATCACCCGGGCGAGAATTTTCCTGAATTAATTGCTGAATTTCCACTTCCGTGGCCCCTGCTGGCCACTCCCTGCACTCCCGGCTCAATGTGATTATAACTCTGCACAAGTCTGACTGCACGGCTGGCACTCTGACCCACTCCTCTCCTCGCCTAATGTTCTCCAAGGGGCACACCTGTCTGATCGTATCCTCCGCCTGAGCCATCCATGATTTCCCTCTTATCAGTCTCTGACCCTTAACTACGTCCAGCGCCTCATGCAACGGGTGATCTGTGTCTGCAGCTACTCTGAGGTATGCCTTCGCTTGCATCACCTTGTGCCTACCAGCAACAGTAGGCAGACCAAGGATGTAACGCATACACACTACTGGAGTGTCTCTGGTGCATCCCAGAATGACCCGCATAGCTTCATTCTGTATGCGCTCTAATTTCACCAGCTGACTCTTTGAGACAGTGAGCAGTCCTAGTCCATAATCAATCACTGAGAGGATCAAGTGCTGGTATAGTGTGAAGAGCATTCTCTGCTCTGTGTCCATTGCAGCCATAATTTTAAGTGCATTGAGTCCCTTTTGAGATCTTGTCACAACCGTCTCCACATGGTCCTTGAAGGACAGACTCCTGTCAAATGTGATTCCCAGATACTTCAGTTTGTTCTCTCTGTTGACGCTTCTACCATCTATCGTGAGGCTTGGGGCATCATCTCTCACAATCCTGTTGTCCAGAGAGCACCACAACACAGCCACCTTTTCCGGGTTGATGACAGCACTTATTTCAGTGCACCAGTCAATCACTTTGTCTACTGTCACCTGTAGCTCCTGGGCTGTTTGATCCCTATTTCTCCCCTGCCTGTATGCAAGAATATCATCTGCAAATGTTAGAATCCTTCCAACCCCTGGTGCTTCTAGGTATGCAATCTTGCTCGTATACACATTAAAGAGCACCGGTGAGATTGCAGATCCCTGTGGCAGTCCCGGGGTTAAAATATGTGGCTCTGAGGTCCATGCGCCCAGACGGAGAGCAACCTGACGAGAATGCAGGACGGCCGCTATCCAGTTCACTAACCAGGGATTGACCCCCTTCTCCATAAGTGCGGTCATCAAAATATCATAGCGAACTCTATTGTACGCATCCTCGAGATCAAGCGCTGCCGCCATCGTTTCCTGTCTACTCTGGAACCCCTCATAAACGTCAAAGGCAAAGGTGGCCGCATTCGACCAGGTATCTTTTCCTGGCCTGTAGCTCCCCAGGCCTCTTGGAAGAAGCTTCCCCCTTTCCAAAAAATCCTGCAGCTTAACAGCGACTATCTTCTCTAAAACCTTCCCAAATGTATTTTGAAGGGTGATGATCCTAAAGCCGCCAAGCTTTGAATGATCCTTGTATGGTTTTGGGAGAGGGATGAGATAGCTATGCAGCCAATCCTGCGGTACTGACGCTGTCCTAATGCTCTGATTAAAGCAGCCGGCCATCTCCTTCAGGTCCACATCGCTCAAAGCCTTCATGTGGCCATACCTGACACCATCAGGCCCTGGTGCCGTGTCTTTTGCCTTTTGCAAAATATGTTTAACATCTTCAAACAATATGATGTCTTCGTAAGGCATATTCTCTATTGTGCCAGATAATTCCACTCTAACTGCATCCCTGGTATCCGCATCACTGTGATTGGTCTGCTCTAAAAATCTCTGGAGAAACGCCTCCCCTTTATCATTGTCTGTTGTCATGCGTACCCCATCCTCTTTATAAATTGTTCCTACTGTCATAGGCCGATCTTTTCTTTGCATTTGTCTGTACAGTTTCCAGAATTTATGCAGTGTTTTATCACCTCCAACCTCCTTCATAAAACATTCCCATTTTACTTTCTTGGCCTCTGCAGCACATCGCTTGAAAGCCTCCACCTTGTCTTTCTTGTCATTTTCCGCTATGTCCACTTCCTCTCGTGAACTTAGGGGTGTCTGTCGCAATTTCCTTAGCTGCTTCACTGCAGCTCTCTTTGCTTTCCACGCATTGTCCACTTCTGGGGTCCACCATGGGGGCTGCAAAAAGGGAGTTTTAACCGTCCTGTTGCATGCCCCATGTCTGAGGCGTCCAAGAAGGCTGTCGCTCCACTCATACCGGAAGGTCCTTGCGCGCTCTCCCAGCCTTGACTTTCTTGGACTTAGAGATCAGGACTGAGCATGGCATGTGATCACTCCTATGGTCATTCAAAACAGTCCACTTTACATCAAGGACTGATGACTGGGAGACAAGTGCCAAATCAATAGCAGTATCTGCATCGCCAGGCCTCATTGCCATTCTAGTCGGCCTACCATCATTTATGCAGACCACATCGGAGTCCACCATGGCATCCGCAAGTGCAATTCCTTGTCGATTTTCTCCACTACTGTCCCAATCTCTGTTTCTCGCATTGAAGTCTCCACATATGAGTAGCCTATCACCTGGTAAGTCCTCTAATTCCTTAAGCCAGTCCCATTGTTCCTTTCTGACAAAACAGTCCACTGTGGCATATACATTTATGATGTTCCAACTTAAGCCACCAATCTCCATTTGTATACCCTGGACCTCTCTTGCACTGTGATTCCACTGGCTCAAGTCAAGTGCCACATGCTTTACTCCTTTCTTCACCAGCAGACCTTGCCCATGTCTCTTCTGCCCAGTGGGGTTTATATAACTGACGTACCCAGGGCAATGGTATTTATCTGTATTTAACTCCTGGAGCATGAGGACATCAAAATCATATATTAGCCTCTCCAATACAGGACCTCTCTGCCTGGCACTACGACAGTTCCAGTATCCCACTCTTACATGGTTGAAACCTAGTCTCTCCACTTTTCGTCTTGTTCTCCTGGCGCCTGCCCTCCTATTTCTATGCCTTTTTCTCACACCATTTCCTCGCCTTCTCCTCCTCACTCTCTCTTCGCTAGCCGCTGAAAGATGTGTCAAGCGCAGAGCACGTGCTCCGTAGCTCCGGCGACGATTCCCGTGTTTAAATAAATCCATAGGCAAAGTTTGGATATTGCAGGAAATAAACGGTCACCCTAGCATTGCTTGCTTACTAGGGAAGGGGCAGGGGATGTCCCTCAGGAGTCCATACGCCTGGCGCCGCCCCGCCCGCATACCAGACGTTCCACGTTCACGACCAACTCACCCGTGGCCATTCAGTCCTCGGCACGTCGGTCCACCTTAAACTTGGGAGTTTATAATCCGAGTTTTCCATCTCCTAGATTGGCTGCTGTAATAGCTAACGGGCCCAATCTACCTATTAAGAGAGGTGTTAGGCAGGGATGTGTAATGTCTCCAGATCTTTTTTCCTTATACAGTGAAAATATTTTCAGAAATGTAGAAGACCTAAATGGAATCAGCATTGGAGGACGAAACATAAATAACATTAGATATGCAGATGATACAGTATTGATTGCAGACAATGCACAGGATCTGCAACAATTAGTAAACGCTGTTGTTGTACACAGTGAGCAGCTGGGGTTGGAATTAAATTGTAGGAAGACACAGGTTATGGTCGTCACTAGAAAGAACGAAGTACCACAATGTAATATACAAGTAAATGGGAATATTCTTCAACAAGTGAATCGGTTCAATTATCTCGGAACATTCATAACATTTGATGGCAGATGCCTTGAAGAGATTAGAACATGTTTCAGTAGAAGTGAAAAGTATATCCCAAAGAGGGTAGGGGAACCAGAAGTAAGAAATAGGAATTATGATATGTAGAATAAGCTTGGCTGTGTACATGCTGACACGAGTGCGCTGGCTTTAATGATCTGGCATTTTTGGTAAAATTTATTTGTGGTGAACAATCCACGTCTCATTTAAAAGCTTTAAATGAGATGCATCCAGTGTGGGAAAAAAAATCCTATATTTACAAATTTGTGCTGGAATGAGCACTTCTTTCATTTCAAAATGAGGACTACGACTGTTCTGTCGGGACAATCTGACTGAAGGATTTGTAGAGGGTTTAGAGGTGTTTTTCCAACTTGTGTTGTAAAAGAAATGTGACTTGTTACAGTACAAAGTAAAAGTTGAAAGTCTTCTGGATATCTTTCAGTCGTAATTCAAGAGTTCACAATAGAGGAGGATAATGTTTCCCTCTTCATAAATCCGTTCGTATTTTCTATTGTCAAGCTCTGTCAATTACAGCAAAACTTTCAGCACGAACTAATTGATTTGAAATGCAATTCTGCACTGAGATCTAAATTTCTGGAGCTGCCTGCTTCATCTTCAGCTGATCATATGATTTCTTTCTAGCGACTATTGCCTGTCGAACAATTTGAACACTTCATTTGCCCAGAGATACATTTGTCGTTTTGGTTCGACTTACAGATGCGAACAATCATTTGCCACAATGACAATTATAAAAAAAACAAGCAACGTTCCAGACTCACCTACAGTAGCCTAGCTGCGTTTATGACTTTGGGCACGACAGATTTGTGCTCAAACATTGATAAACTGGCATCTGAGTAAATGGTTATGAAGAACAGTTACAATTGTAAATTAATTACAATAATAGCGATTTTCGAAACTGATTTAAAATTTATTGTTAAATTAACTTTTGATTTTAACACACACACCCCCCCCCCCCCCCAAAAAAAAAAAAAGTGACCGCAGTGTAGTACTGACACTGACTGCCTTTAAAGTTTTAGAATTTTGTTGACGAAAGTTAAGAAAGGTAAGAATGATTTTTGCACGACTTTTATAATTTTATAACGTTGTGGCCCGCTTAACTACCGAAAATAGTAGATATGGCCCTCTGTTTGAAAAGCTTGGCAACCACTGGGTTAGACCCTTACAAGGCATAGGGCCCGGCACTCCACCTACCAGGGGGTCCAAAGCAGGGCGAGCACCATAACATTCAACAGTTGTTGACATATTTCATGGCGTAATTGCGTGGCGGCCTGATTTCTGTGGTGAGCCTCCTGGCTGATTTCCTCCGTCTTCAGCGCCTTTCCTTAGCTAGAGCAGACTGTGGTCTTACTCGACACACGAACTTCTGAATCTGGTTGAACTATAAGTTGACTTTGGCTGATCTGTTATAGAAGAACGGCGTTGCTTACAGTTTATGGTGGTGGTGTCGGAGTCCTTGTTTAAGTATCACCAAAGTCCACATAATGCAGCGGTTCTCTAGTTTGTCAGTGAATGTCATGCTTCTGTGTGTTTTATCCAGGGAATTTATGTATTTTGTGTTTTCTGTTTTCTACAAAAATTACTTTTAATGTGCGTCTAATAAAATCTTTGTATAGATATTAACTAGCATGGACTTACACTTTGACTGTAAAATATACTTCCATGTCATATTAAAAGTCAAAACGTGCATAAAATAAATTACTGCACAGAAAGCACTGAGAAACTATGACTGTGGCATTTTACATCCATCCATCCATCATGTATCATGCCGATAAGCATGGACGATCATGTTTCGCCATCTCACTCGATCACCAGAGTCGTGGATCAGCTCCGTGTTTCTGTCTCGACCATGCCACGTGGCCAAGCCATCAGGTATTTACTTCTCGGTGTTCCCCTTGGTCTCTTTCCTTCGATCTTGCCAGTTGTCACAAAGTTCTCCAGTTCATTTCTTCTCATAACATGCCCAACAAATTTTGAATGTCTACGTCTAATGTTTTACGGCCTTTAACAGGTCGGACAAAAATTGATACAATCTCACCAAGAAGAAGATATATGTTCATTTATCGTGGTGACGAAAAATTTAATGAAGGAATTTAAGGAATCACAAAAGTACATCATAAAATTGTAATGGTTTAAGATGAACAAACAAAGATAAATACCGATTTTTAAAATTGAGAAAAAGTATATAGACATGTAAAACAAAATTAACATCTATGAAAATTTCTAAGGAAATAAGGAAATTTAATGCTTTAAACAAACATTATAAAAAGCTAGAAATAAATTTTACTATAAATACTGTCCTTTGTAGAAAAAAACTAAACAAATATATCTGGTTATGTCCCTTCAATATATGTACATGTTTTTTTAAAATTAATTTTTATCTGTCAAACTGTCATTTACTGCCAATATAGTACCTTGCGGTGTATGGCAGAGGACTCTATGAGCCTGAGGAATTAAGGCCGCCTGGCTAGTGCAGTCGCCGCGAACTGTGTAAGTTAGGATTTTCTTTTTGCCCCCGATAGAAAATAATCCCCACGCCTTACCGAGGGATCGAACCCGGGTCTTCCGAAGGAGAGTCCGGCGTTCTAGCTCACTCGGCCAGCCGCTCCTAATTTTTATCCTTTGAGCAAAATCAATGGAATTCATGATAAAACTACAATATTGCATTTAAAGACAGTACACTGTGTTTCATTTAATTTGGGACTGAGAATAATTTAAAATTATCTACATTTAAAAGCATGCAAAATATGTGAACTAAGAAAGTACATATATAAATCTCTGCATACCAATGTCTGTCGAAAACAAGATACACATTATAAGGGCTATTACAATGAACACTATTTTAAACGGTACCCTGATGCTGATGGAGGACTGGATTCGTTGACCTTCCCGCATTATGGTGCATTTTAATTTAGTCACATATTTCCTGGCGTCCTGATTAATTAATGACTAGTTTAGTATATTCTGTAACTGTTATCTTTTTCTTGGTATTCACAGTTAAGGACCACAAGCTGATAAGTGAAAATCATGAATGTCTCAAGCAGAGCTTACAATCAAAGAAGTGTGCATAGTTGAGAACGATGGGGGATGAGAAGACGTGGGACGGAATGCCCAAGAGAACGTTAGACCTGTGCAAGGTCATAATCACATTGGACAGTGAGTGCAGGGATTGGCCGGCAAGCTGCTCTGAATGGGAGGTGGAACAACTGATTCACGAGAATTCACGCCAAGGTGATGTAATCATCTACACAGATGGTTTTATACTAATAGCAAAAGAAGTGACTGGCAGTTTATAGCGAAGACTTTTACTTCTTCAGAGTTCGTCTGGAATGTTGTTTTAGACGTAAGTTCGTTGTGCCCGTTTACAGCAGAGCTGCGATATTTGCATCTTTCGGCTGACACATCCAACTTCTTCAGGCATTTGTTGGCCACGATACCTTCCTGAGGAGCCTATCATATGATACCACAATATTTAATGTAAGAATGGAGGTGGCGGCAGTCACAGCGGCGTTCCGCTGGCTGGGGGATATAAGAAAGAAAGTAACAAACACACGCATGCACGCACGATCGAATGCACGCACGCACGCGCACACACACACACACACACACACACACACACACACACACACACACACACACACACACACGTGGTGGTTGTAACGGACTCACAGCACATGTTGAGAAACGGGAAGACAGGCATGCTTCGTGCAGGTTGCCAAGCTTCAGTTAAAACATCAAAGATAGGGAGCATCTGTTGGATCTTGTCCCCAGCATATGCTTGTGTCGTGGGAAACGAGGTTGTGAAAAGACTGGCTGGGTCTGCCCCGTTGGGTTTGGGTATTGGTGCATGATAAGGTGGATTGGATTGGGGCCATTTGGTATAATGTGAATTGTGTCAAAGAACAGATATATATCATCATCGTCTAGAGAGAATGGAGCGGCTGTAAGTGACCAGAGGCTGACAATCAATATCCGAGGACAGGTCAGATGGACACATAATCAGACTGCAGTTGGTACCAGTAAAATTGGAAATGATCACTGGCTGTTGAAGATGACAACGGAGTGCGCCTTGAATGCTGTGACGCCGTTTTTCGATTCACTTCAGTTCAGCTCTTGGTAGTCTACTATCTCCGAGTGTCTGCCATATCTTTTCTCATAAATGTCTTTTCATAGTTGTCACTTTAATCATTGAGTGGTTACATACACCTGCAATAGTTCTTCACAATGTTCAAGGTGTAGCAATCTCAAAGCCATCTCATGATCTGTATAATTGTTTTTTTTTCCTCATTTCCCTTTAGAGGGGAGTATATCACAGGTAGGCATGCACCTCAGAGGTTACTGTCTCTGACTTCCGCTTCAGTGTCAGAGATACTTCCTCTAGACAGATTCTATTCAAGTAAGTGACCTACATTTAACCATAGATAGGCTTTTTTGTCTCACAATTTTAACAGGACAGTGACCTTGCAGCCTACTCCCTACAATCTCCATCTTTTGGGTGATTTTGAACGGGCACAACTTGAATCGCAGGACATCCTGTGATTTCACTATCATCTGAGAAGATTAGACATCTGATCTCACTACCCAAGAGCACAGTGCCCGGCATCTGTGTCACAATGAGCCTTGAAACATTTGTTTAGCTCGTTCAGCATTTTGCTGACAGGCAACACAACAACAACGGCATTCTAGAAGGTGAGTATACCACGGCCCCTGAGTCCTGAACTGTCCCTTCCCGGCCTGGAGTGTGAGATCAGATATCTGCACGCGCACTCACTCACGCGGCACCGATGCTCTCTCAGTGCTCAAGTAAGAACAAGTAACCATCTCCTCCACGCCTCCATCGCCCACATCCTCGACATGGGTTGTCAGAATCTCTAATGTCTCCAACCGAGATGCAGTAACATAACTAAATGAGGCCCCGACGAGGCTTCACCTGCAACCATTTTAGCATTACCCCTACCACGTTCACCTCGGAAGAGAAGTTATAATAGGGCCTATCGCTAGGCTCACATTCATAATCCTGTGACCGAGTCAGCTACAATTTGGATTTTAATTTAAACGGGATAGGTGTCTCAAAGGGGTATGATCCCGCCCCGCCCCCTTTCCGACTCCTTCAATACACAGTGATGTGATAACAACTCCACCGCGAAGCAAGCACGACGGGAGGCTTCAGACCGTCAGATGCGGTTCCCTCCCCAGAATGTTTCGGCCTTTTCCCTTCTTGACCCTCTGTGGGGGTGGCCCCGACCGGTTCCTGACTCCAGGTGCCTTTCTCCTACAGTGCTTTCGAACCATGTTTCGAGATGTTCGCTCTTTGCGCGGTCCTTGCGTTGTTTCCTTGTGTGTCCCAGGCCTGCGAAATATGCCTGCACATTTGATATCTTCCACAGATATAATACCTCCATAGCTCTCATCCCTGACGAATTATTTTAACAAATAATAGCTAGCGATTCCTCCAGGAATTAGAGCAACCACATCATCTCCCCAGCCCACGCCGCTGTGTGTCATTCGGATGACCGCCTCTGCCTGTGGCCCTGACAAGATCAAGTTTAGACACTACACTGTGATATTAGCCAAAAAGACAAGACGGGAACCTTGACGAAACTCTCCAGATGCTCTCCAGTCACATCCCCCGATGTCTCCATCACCAAGAACTGTCCATGTTATAAACCTCCCCAGGAAAGCACCCCCTCCTCCACCACCCTCCCCACACATCTCTCCCACCACGATAGATCGACCATCTTGGGGGAGCTTACATAACCCAACCAATGCCCCACCACTTACCACCCACCCATAAAACTATCCCATCTAGCCCTTTCGGTTTCTGCCGCACATAGCCATGAGGGCAGGTTTGCGCCAGTTGGTGCGGTCGTTTGCCCGGATGACTCTGTCCAGGGAGGGGAAGTGGGCAGCTGTTCTAGACCAGGCGCCAGACGGAGAATATACTGCCACAGCATTTCCCAACAGATCTGCAGATTGCGACAGAGTATCTTCTACTCTAAAAATGCCAGTTTCATATCCTTTACAGGACATTGTAGTCAACCACAGCATTTTTAGCTGTTTGTGATTTCTGAACGACCGGCACTCACACCATTGTATGAAAACCAGGGCAAGGCGGATGGCTTCCAAAATACCCGCAGTTGTGTTTCGAACGCAGTATGCGGGATTGTAATTTGCATTTGTAACCCCTTCGTCAGAACGCTGGCTCTTCTGAAGACAGACCACATCTTATTTTAATGTCTTCTGTCTACATGTGAAGTCTTAACTGGAGTACATTTTCTGACATCCCTGTACCATTTAAATACGTTAATAAGTATAGGTAAAGTTATCATTACCTAGTATGGACAACAATCCCTTTCAAATTTAATATCTGAAATATGTCTGATTCGGTCGCAGGATTATTAAACTTAGGCTGGGATAGGCCCTGATTATAACTTCTCTTCTGAGGTTGAACAGGGAAGGGAAAACAACTGGACTAGACCAAGAAAATACAAGACCCTAGTTCAGGCGATTAGGCATCCTAGATATATGGTGCTAATTTCATGTTGTTAGTTGAGTTGAGTTGTTTTGAGCTAAGAACCGACATCACTGCACTCATGATATTCCCACATGCTCTCCGTCCTCTCGTTCAACAGCCAGCGAAGAGTTACACTACTAATCGTTCCCACCGCTATTTGATTGAAAGCTCTTGTAGTCTTCCCCCTCAGTTTTCAGATTCTACCAGAATCCCTGAAAATCCCACACAATCTTATCCTTTCCACAATCGGGCTCTCAATCTGTTCCTCCACCTTCGTCACCTGGTCCAACAGCCGTGCGACCACCTCTTCCTTTTCCATAGGTAATCTATCATCAAGACATTCATTCCCTGCCAGCCTATCACCCTGTTCATTCCCCCCGCACTGCCGCTTGGCCGGGGCATAAAATCCAATCAATTCTCACAATCTGTGACCTCTGAAGAGAGGTGAACCATTCCATACGAAACATTCTTTTCTCCGCCTCACTAAGACCCGCCAGCACTCAGTGAATCATATTGTCAATAACATTGGTCGTGTTTACTTCTCTGGATATTTTCTGGCACCCATGATAGGCTGGGTCAACCTTGGAGGTCAGGTTAGGAAAACATGACCATCCTGACAGGGTTTCAAACAGATTACCTCCAGGCTGGTGGGCTACTGACTGTGCTGTCACAGATCCCCGTTATTGAATATTTCAAATGTTGCATGTTCTTTGCAGGAAGTTGCGATCCACCCCAACCCCTGGTTGATTTACTAAGCAGTTTTACGTTCAGTAGTTTGCCATTGCTTTCTGAATGAGAAGACAGCATTGAAGTCCAACTGACCAGCGGTACAATCAGCACACCGGAAGTTTAAGCGGAAGCACAGTAACCCCCATGTCCGCACAAGTTTATAATTATTGTCAATTAGAATTTATCTTTTTTGCTAATGTATACTCTATGTTTCTAGATTTTCAAGAAAATGAAGTCAAAGTTGGCAAGCGTGCTCTGAAGACGTTGTTTCTTCCAAGGACGCAGCTGGCTTTCTTTACATATGCTGTCTATATAGGTTATGAACAAGAGGGGGTACAGGACACAACCTTGTCGCACTCCGGATCTTATGGTGAAAGGTTCTGAGTATCCTCCATTTGTTCTTACTCTGCATTCACTGTTGGTGTATAAGCTTCTACATAAGTTTATTATATGTGTACTCACTCCATATCCTTTAAGGATTTCCCATAGCTTGTTTCTATCTACTCTATCAAATGCCTTTTCTTTGTCGACAAAGCTGAATAGAGTGTTTCATCCTTTGTGCATCCTTTGTTTTTCCTAAATCCAACGTGTGTTTCGCTTAGCTGGATTTTATTATAGGTTGTAGTATTTTCTCAAGAATTTTGCAAAATATTTTCCCAGTATAACTCAAAAGGGAAATACCTTTGTATTGCGTGCAGTCTCTTTTACTGCCTTTGTGTTTCCAAATTGGGATAACTATGGTACTTCCCCAGTCTCGTGTCTGTTGTTCTATCCAAACATGATAAACTAGTCAATGTAGCCATGCTATTCCTACTTCTCTTGCTGCTTTAGTTAGTTCCTTTGGTATTTCATCATGTCCCGGTGATTTATTCAGTGGGGCTAATCTTACGGCTTCTCTAATTTCTTCTTTCCGTATGTCTGGTTCTAGTTCTTCGGTGGCATCTGTGTCAGTTTCTTGGTCCCTGTGGCATCAAATGGAATATTGAGAAGTTGGTCGAAGTACTGCCTCCATCTTTTCATTATTTGTTTTTGTTCACTTATTGGTTCTCATTTTTCGCTGTTAATTATTTCAGTTGGGTCAAAGGGTTCTGCTCCGGTTCTCATAGCACTAATCTGTTTGTAGAAGTTTCTAGTTGCTTCCTTAGTTTCTATTTAGGGTTTCTCCATATTCCTTCCAGTCTTTTTGCTTTTCTCTCTTTATTATTCTAATCGCGTGTCTTCTTGATATTATATATTCGATGTAATTATGCCCTGTTTGCTTTTCACCCACTGTATATACTTTCAGTTACCACCAAAAACAGAATACGAACTTGTCTATTTCTAGAAGCCGGTGTATTCTAATTATATTGTAGTATAATGTAAGTGAATTTTCTGAATGATTCATAATGTGTTCTACATGGTTGATTCTTAATGCTTGTAGTTTTGTGTGTAAGTCTTGTTGTGCTAGTACTCCTTGTTTTTTAAAAAATATATTGTATTAGTGTTTTGTGTTGTATGCTGTGATTGTGTTTGTTGCTGAAGTGTCTGTAATTGTCTGATTTGAGGGATCTAACACTGTAGCTAAACATATTATCTTAGGGATGATAAATGTGTTTACAACTGCTTCTTTAAAACATTGTTGATGTTTTGTATTTGTACTTGAATTGAGTTGAGGTGATATATTGGCAACAACAAGCTGCCATAAGGATTGATAATGAAGTAGGTCAATATCAGCCTATTAAGAGAGGTATGAGACAGGATTATGTAATGTCTCCAGATCTTTTTTACCTGTACTGTGAAAATAGAATGTAGAAGATATGAAAGGAATCATCATTGCGGGACGTAACATCAATAACTTTAGGTATGCAGATGATACAATATTGATTGCAGACAATGAGTAGGATCTGCAACATTTAGTAGATGTGGTTGTTGCACACAGTGACCAACTAAGGTTAGAATTAAATTGTAAGAAGACAGAGATTATGGTTGTCACTGGGAAGAAGGAAATAGCCCTAGGAAAAGGGAATATTCTTAAACATGTGAATCAGTGCTATTATGTCGGAACAGTCATAACATCTGATCGGAGATGCCTTGAAGAGATTAGAACAAGAATTGCCGTGCGAAGATAACCTTTTGCAAGATAGACAACACACTAAACAATAAAAAGATGTCAAACTGTAACGAGAAAAATAGTATTGAGGTGTTACATAGAACCTGTACTTTTGTATGGATGAGAAGCGTGGACAATAAGCAGACGAGCTGAAAAACATCTGATGGCTGTGAACATGTATGTGGTTTCTGAGGAAAATGCAAAGAATACCATGGACAGACATAAAAACCAATGAACAAGTCTTACAAGTAACAAACTGATTTTTAGAAATTAGACGTAGATAGTCAACAGTTTTTGGACATGTTATGAGAAGAAATGTACTGGAGAACTTGATGACAGCTGGCAAGATCGAGGGGAAGAGAACAAGGGGAAGGCAGAGAAGTAAATACCAGGATGGTTTGGCCACCTGGCACGGTCGAGACAAGAACACCGAGCTGATTCATGACTGATGATCGAGTGAGATGGCGAACCATAACCGCCCACGCTTATCGGCATGGCACATGATGGATGAATGGGAAGGAAGAATAACTTCACATATGTAAACCACATTTCTCTCCTCTCCCTATCCTTTGGATGTAAGGTCCTCGTTTTTAGCCAAATGTCTTCCGTCCGGCAGGAAAAACTAAAAACCTTTAAAATGTCCGACTTTTTAAATATTTTGTTATAATTTGTTATGTATTGTTGTTACAACTTACAATGTATCTACACTGTACCGTGCGTTTACATTCTTTATTAAAACCCATTGCTTAATAATATTTATTTAATTTTCCTATTTATACCAAATGTGAAACGCCAATTATTTGTGTAATTTGAATCTAACTGTTGCTCAATTCGGCAACACTAACAATGCTGTAGTCTCTATGGTCAAAATGTTAATGTTATTTCCGGTTCCGGTAGCAAATACGCCACTTAAAATTGTTTTTTTCAATTTGTAATTTTTTGCCCTATATGTTTATGAAAATGGCTTCTACAAAGAGAAAATGCAAATTCTCAAACACTATGAGAAATAAGTTTTCATGCTTCGTTGAAGGGCGCAAAGAGAATGAGGTAAAGTGTACGATTTGCGATAGTTACTTGTCCGTTGCTAACAAAGGAACTACTGACTTGGAGCGCCATGTTGACAGTGAGAGACATAGAAACCTAATCAAAGTGTCCGCGTCATCTAGCACACTGACGTCTTTTTTTCCAGCCTAAGTACTCAAACGTGTTGCTGAAAGTGCATGTGGCTGAAGCAACTTCGGCATTTCATAGTTTGTCATCACCAGTCTTACAACTCGATGACCTGCACAGCTGTTTCGATGATTGATGATTTGAA
The DNA here is from genome assembly GCA_014155875.1 of Cepaea nemoralis. Classification (NCBI taxonomy): domain Eukaryota; kingdom Metazoa; phylum Mollusca; class Gastropoda; order Stylommatophora; family Helicidae; genus Cepaea; species Cepaea nemoralis. The sequence continues at coordinate 72,784 of JACEFZ010007568.1, forward strand.
GATTCAGAAATTGCTAAAAATATTGATTGTGCAAAAACAAAGACTGAAGCAATAATAAACTAGGTAATTTCCCCCCCCCCCCCCCCCCCCCCCCCCCCCCCCACACACACACACACTGTTGATGAATTGGATAAATCTGTAAGTGGTATTTCATGTTTCGATCTTTCTACAGACGCTAACGATCACGGTTCGTAGAAAATATTTCCGATCGTTGTTCAGTACTTTGACTGGAAAGCAGGTGGAATCCAAACTAAGATTCTCGAGTTAGACAACGCACCAAATGAAACCTCAGAAACTATATCACAGTATATTTTGAGAACACTCCAAAAACATGATTTAAACTCCAAATGTGTTGCTCTTGCTGGGGACAATGCTAGTGTGAACTTTGGAGGCATGAACAGAAGAGAAGGTAGAAATGTGTTCTCGCATTTGAAGGGAGCCTTAAGCAAGCCATTAGTAGGCGTTGGATGTTCTGCACAACTGCATCCAGTTAGTTAGTTAGTTAGTCGAGGTTCCATCTTCACGGCAACGGATCATTCCTATTATGCTCCTATCCTGTACCAGTGAACATCACACAAAATGCTCCACACTGTCCAGTGTGAAAAGTGGAATAGAATGGAGTCTCGGCAATCCAACAGCCCGCACAGGTACACTGTGCATAATGCCGTCGCCAGAATGCCAACACAAAATTCATCCACGAAAACCACAGTTCATTGTTGATGGACTCGGCAGTCATCAAAAAGACCTCATTGACCCGGGTTTTCTCACATGGCTCTGTCTTTTACCGCAGGGCGACCCGCCGAAAGTGTTGTATAAAGCACGAACCCCGCATCTTAAGCGCCGATTCCCAGGAGTCTCCTGAAAAATGCATTCGTGAACCGAACAGGCGAATCAGTCAATTCAGCAACAGACGATAGCCATTGTTCCGAACATGCAGGTCACTGTACAGGAAAGATGTAAAAGCATTCCACTCGAATTTCACAGCTCACAGTATTGCCCACGCACTCACTCAGTAGCAGAGCGATGCAACCATGTACTACCAGTCCAACATGAGGAAAATGCGATTGCAAACCGTAGCTGCAAGCATAAACACGCCACAGGCCTTAACGGTTCAACGCCTAACCACCATGTTGGCGACCGGAAATCTACAACTGCATCCAACACGGCGCAGATTTAATGCAGATGGACGTTGAATCTATTGTCTTGAAGATATTCAATTACTTTTCTATATACACTGTCAGAACAGAAACTCTTTTGTCCTCCTTTTTGTCGTGTTACGTCTTCCTTTTGGTGCCCAAGTATCTGGCAACCCTATGTAAGACCTTAGTCGAACTACAATAAATTATTGCAGAAGCATCCAAATATTCTGATATAACTTGGCAGAACTGACCAGTAATGGCGCCTCTATTAGTGGCCCTGACAAAATTGAGTGCAGATGTTACACTGTGGTTCAGCTAGAAAGCTGAGAGACTACATTAAGGATGTTTGGCCTTTGACCAGCCGGACAAAAATTTAGTTTACAGAAAATTATTTAGTTCCATGGCCGAGATGTTAGCAGCTTTCTCCCCTAACCCCGAATACTCTCGTCACGTGACGCGACGAGAATTAGCAGTGGTTCGAATTGCAAAAGTGACTTATGAGAGTATGGAGCCGGTCGCTCAGAAAGTCGTGGCGTGCTAATGAGCGTAATCTAGCCTAGGAATCAACATACAGCTGAAAGATGCTGGTGTTGACCGCAATATCCTGAAACAGGATGGAAACGCGGAAAAAAAAAAAAAAAAAAAAAAAAATATTTATTTATGTAATTAAATATTCAATGAATGAATTCAAAGAATTATAAAAGTACATTATAAATGTGTAAAGTTTGAGATAAACAAACACAGATCAATACTGACTACTAAAATTTTGCAAAAATATTCAAAAAATATGAAGCGGAATTTACAACCTAGAAAAAATGTCTAAGGAGAAATTAAGAAACTTTAAGAAATTAACCAAATATGATAAAAAACAAGACATTTATTTTACTATAGTTATCGTTCCTTGAAGAAAAGAATATATGTGGTTATGTCCCTTTCTTTATTTTTGTAAAAAATAATTATTTTCTATCCCTTGCGCAAAATCAGCCGAATTCACGAAAAACATACATACACTGTTGCATTTAAAGACGGTACACTTTGTTTAATTTATTTTAGTACAATAAATTAATTTAAAATTAACTACAGTTAAAAGCAAGCAAAATATATGCAATAAGACAAATCGATGCATTCCAATGTCAGTGTCGAGAACAAGATACACATTAGAAGTGCACTTACAATGAACTCTATTGTAAAAGGTACCCTGACATCATTTCGTACTGAACTGCAACTGAGCCAAACTGGCATATGTATCTAATGCTGAGCTAGTCTCCCTAGCGTAGGGTTTAACGTCTTTCTCCGTAATCCCGTATATTCTCGTGAGTAACGCAGCTGCGCGAGATTCGGTAGCGGATCGCGCCGCGCTGGTAACTTAAGTGGGTATGTGAGCCAGTCGCTCAGAAAGTAATGGCAAACTACTGACCGTAATCTTGCTTAGTACATCAACAGCAGCAGAAAGATGCTGGTGTTGACTGCAACGTTCTGTAAGGGATATGCAATATTTAAAAAAAAAATGTAATGCTAATGGAGAACTGGATTCGATGACCTTCCCGAATTTTGGTGCATTTTAGTTTAGTCTCATATTTTCTGGAGTCCTGGTTAATTAATGACTAGTTTAGGTATATTCTGTAACTGTCATCGCTCTCTTGGTAGTCACAGTAAGTGCCTCAAGCTGATATGCGAAAATCATGGAAGGCTCCAGCAGAGCTTACAGCCAGAGATATGTGCATATTTGAGAATATTGGGAGATGAGAAGACATGGGTCAGAACGCCCGAGAGAAAGTCTGACCTGGGCAGGGTCATGGTCACATGGGACAGTGAGTACAAGGATTTGCCGGCAGACTGCTCTGAATGGGAGGTGGAACAATTGATTCACGAGAAGTCGCGCCCAGACGATGTAATTGCCATGATCCAGATTACAAGCTCATGACATGGTAAAATATAGTCACGCTTAAGTACGTGACGGTCGTGAATCTTAAGCCACTAGATGCACCTCAAGTCGCCGCCGAAGCGAATAAGCAAAATTTGCGAAGGTGACAGGGCATTCAATTTCGTGGTTGTTGTCGAGTGTGGACGCACCAGGTTAGGAACATAGCGATGGCCACACACTGCGCCGCTATAATAATAGTAGATGTATAGTAATTGTCGTTCATATATAGTGAAACATTGTTGTACAACTGTACGTGCAATTGATAGTGTACATTGTATAATGTTTCGAGGAATAGAGCGTGTAAAAACTGCGCCAGCATTGTGTTATTCAAGACGCGCTAAGTTGTGATCTAAATAGTTAGTTGTTATGGACTGTACAGCGTGGAATAGCTTAAAATTAACCAAATACAATACGAAAGATATCTGATAAGATCAAGATCAATCAACTCTAGAGATATAAATTAGTCGCCACAGAATTTGGGGCCATGAATAATATCGCTTTCGGACCATGGAAATACTATGAATCATCTATACAGATGTCTTTGTGCAAACAGCAAAAGAAGTGTCTGGCGCTTTACAGCTAAGATTAGCGGAAAGTGTTTAGTACAGGATAGCCTGGCACATCCTTTTCTTCTTCTACTTTCGACCGGAATGTTGTTTTAGACGCAATTTTCTAGTGCCTGTTTACAGCAGAGCTGCAATATTTGCACCTTTTGGTGGACACATCCGACTTCTTCAGGAATTTGTTGGCCGGGTTACCTTCCCGGGGAGCCTGACATATGATACCACAATATGTAATGTAAGATTGGAGGTGGAAGCAGTTACAGCGGCATTCTGCTGGCTGGAGCATAAAACAAACATACACACACACGCGCTCGCGCGTGTCATGATTGTAAGGAACTCACAACGCTCGTTGTGAAACTTGAAGACATGCATGCTTAGTGCAGAGTGCCATGCTTCAATTCAAATATCACAGATAGGAAGCATCTGTTGGATCTTTTCCGCAGGACATACTGGTGTGATGGGAAACGAGCTGGCGAAATGATTGGCTGGGTCGTTACAGCTGGGTGGGGTATTGGTGTATGATAAGGCGGATGTGAATAGGGCCCTTTGGGATCATGTGAATAGTGTGGAAGAAAGTCATAGTCTAGAGAGAAAAGAGCAGCTGGGAGTGACCAGAGGATATGGCTGACAATCAATATCCGAGAACAGGCCAGATGGACACATAATCAGACTGCAAATGGTACCGATAGAATTGGGATTCTTCGCTGGCTGTTGAAGATGAGAACGGAGCACGCAAGGGAATGCCTCGAGTGCTGTGATGCCGGTTCTTGTCTCACTTCGACTCAACTTTTGGTATTCTAATGTCTCTGAGTGTCAGCCATTTCTTTCTCCATAAATGTGTTCTCACGATCGTCACTTACATCATTGAGTGGTTACATAAATCTGCAATAGTTCTTCACAATGTTCAAGGTGTAGCAATTCCAAAACCATTTCGTTATCTATACAGTTGTTTTTCTTCTTCACTTCCCTGTGGAGTGGAGAATGTCACATATAGTCATGCACCTCATAGGTGCATCGATTTCTGACTTCAGCTTCAGTGTCAGGTTTACTTCCGCTAGACAGATTCTATTCAAGTAAGTGACCTCCATTTAACCGTCTAGACTGGCTTTCTTTCCTGACAATTTTATCAGAACAGTGATCGTGCAGTCAAACTTCTTTACAATGTCCAACTTTTGTGGGGCTTTTTCAACGGGCACAACTTGCACCTCCGTGGCGAATTAATTACAGATGCAGTTGTATTCCCATATACACGTTCGAAGCAAAGCTGCGGGCGATTTAGCAGCAGACTGCATTGTGCTTGTTCTTATCAAAAGGGTATGAGTGCCGGCTGTTCAGAAACAATGCAAACTACTGAACTTAATCTAGGGATGAACGATGAACTTAATCTAGGGATGAACGATGAACTTAATCTAGGGATGAACGATGAGCTTAATCTAGGGATGAACGATGAACTTAATCTAGGGAAGAAATCACAAACGGCCAAAAAAAAAAAAATGCCGGCTTTGACTGCAACGTCATGTAAAGGATATTCAGCTAACATAACAACTTGAACCACAAGTCCTCCTGTGTTGCGTGCACAAATGAATAGGTAACCAACCTTTCCCTCACTTTCGCAAGTGGCGAGTGCAGGAAATCGAACTCGTGTCCATCAGTGTTCATGATATTATCACCCCAGCTCGCTGTTATTCATGTTAGCGTCCCCGCCATGCTTCTTTAGCATTTATTTCCATTAATTTTAAAATGTCTTAAGTCATCCATTTCTTCCGGTCAAATATGGCTGACAGGCCGGTGCTACGTTAAGGTCTGTGTGTGATTTTATTTCTAAAGATGGATTCTTGTGCGTATCTCCTCATTTTGGAAATTATCATTGATTGGTCAACAAGATACTGGCCTGGCTGTTTGTTCGGAAATAAAATGCTGATAAAATGTGCAATACTTAAATTTTCAAGTAAACATTCTGGTTATGTAAAGGTCAGAGAGAGTCTGCCAGAGTCGAATGAAGAAATTCAAGTACTAAATAGCATATGTCACAATATTTATGTTTTCGGGATACAAGAGCTTTGATTCAAAGTACAGAAGAACAGAATCGTAAAGCAACTATTTCAGTCATGTGCTCTTTGTTGAATATTTTGGATTGTTCATCCCACCGGTCTTGTAAATGACGTCATTAAGTATAATAAAACTTTTCTTTGGGGTACTCTCAAACGCAGTGGCTAAAGGTGTTGTACACTGGCGGTGAAGTCATTATTTTGGTTGTATCTATAAATAACAGACCGGAGGCACAGCATTATGTGTTCGTGTGTCGAGTAAGACCATAGTCTACTCTTGCAAAGGATAGGTGCTGAAGACGGAGGCAGCCAGCCAGGAGGCGCACCACAGAAATCAGGCTGCCACGCAATAACGACCGTGAATTATGTCGACAACTGCTACATGTTATGGTGCTCGCCTGCTCTGTCCACAGACAGGTGCAGTGCCGGGCTTTATGCCTCGTAAGGGTCTAACCACAAATAATGGAGGCCCTTCTCAGATGTCCAACGGAGCCAGAGGGCCTGAAAATAGACCGTTTGGCCGTACCAAACAAAGACTTAAAATAATGCACTGGAATATACGACCACACTTGGAATACGGGTCAACTGCGTGGTGTTCAGCATCAAAAACTACATTGCAGGAGCTGGGACAAGGTGCAAAATCAAGCTCTTAGAGTCATCAACAGGAGGGATGAAATCAACCCTATAGTAGCAATGGAGAAAATGGGGAGGACACAGCTTTAGAGAACGCAGAGATACAAAAACACTTATACAAGCAGAAAAGTTTCTCAGCTTGCCAGCACCCTATGAAGAATGATTGAAAACTTAGCTATGGGGTGGTGGAAGAAGTAGTTTCATCACCAGGCCAAACACTCTGCAGAGAAACCATGGATCTTCCCACAGTGATACCCCCTGACAACTATTCCAGAGCGAACCCGTGGAAGATGAACATAGAATATCACTACAAATCCAGTCAAAAGTGAGCGGAATATTTGACCAAGGAAGAACAGAACAGGTGTCCAGCGCAGAACAGCCAACGTCTCAGCTTTCTTGATGACGAATACCCCACAGGACCTCTGGATCCGAGGTCTACACAGATGGGTCAGCACAAATGCTGTTCGAAATGGAGGAGCGGGAGTGTATATAGAATACCCAATAATACTAAGACCACGGCCAGAATTCCAACAGGAAAGTACTGCCCATAATTATGATGCTGAATTGAGGCAATCAAGTAGCCACAGAGAAATTACAAAATACCAGCCATGGTACAAACCTGTGGTGATATTGACAGATTCAAATCCGTAATAGAGGCGCTCCTGTCTGGGAAATTGCCAGTTCTGAGGAACTACTTTCTGACTTAGCAGTCATCGTAAGATCACCATACAGTGGATACCATCCCACTGTGGAATCCCCGGAAACGACAGAGCTGATAGATTGGCTAAGGAAGGAGCACAAGAAGAACAACCAGATGTGCCTATTACATACCACCAAAAGAAAAGAATGATCAAATCAGTCAGAAGGCCACCAAACCTTACTCAAGACGACTACCACTTATAGGACAGACAAACAGGTCATTCTTCTGCGCCCTCAGAAACAGGACACAATAGATTACGCAACCACATGTATACAAAATTCAAGATTGGTGACTCAGCCCATGTGCACATGTGGTTTGGCGTCGCAGACAGCAGAGCACATACTCCAGGATTGCCCAAACTACAACATATCCAGACGAACCTTCTGGCCTAGAGAGACAACAGTGGAAGATAAACTCTATGGACCGCTGAATGAACTAAAAAAGACTGTTAGATTCATACAAGAGACAACATTGCAGTTATAAACCATAATTTAGGCGAACGAAAGAAGAAGAAGAAGAATCCATTTCTTACAGCTTAGCTGACATTTTGAGAGAGTTGTTTTTGCCATCTTTATAACTGAGATCTTCTGTTTTTCCCATAGGTCACCTTGAAATATAATTTCTAGATTAGACGATATATCATGTCTATTCTTTATTTCCCTGTTGATTATCTTTGATCTCCCATTCTTCAGTGCACGTGGATAAATTTAATGTTTCTTTGTGCATATTTTACCATCTGTAATGTGATATGTATATTGACTATAACTAATCTATCATCACTGTAGCAATCTGCATTTGGTATATGGAATCATCTGTGATGAGGATGTAATCAATCTGTTTCACATCTTATTATCAGGCAGCTGGACAACAAATGATAATAAATACCATAGCAGCTCATTAGAATGTCAGGTGATAGATACGATAGGGGGTGGTGGTCACCGATGTCTGTCCTAGACCATTCGCCTGAAGGAGAATCTACTGCCACAGCATGTCCCATCAGATCTGGAGATAGTGACAGGGTATCTTCTACTCTATAAATGCTTGTTGCATATCCTTTACAGGACATTGCTGGGGATTTACCCCAGCTTTTTTTTGGCTGCTTGTGATTTGCTGAATGACCAGCACTCATACCATTGTATGAAAAACCAGGCAAGGCGGATGGCTTCCAAATTGTCCGCAGCTGTGTTTTGAATGTGGTAAACGGGATTGTGAACTGCATTTGGAACCCCTTCGCCACAGCGCCGGCTCTTCTAGCGACAGGCCAAATGATGTTTCAGTATCTTCTATCTACAACATGTGCTGTCGTAACTTACTATCTTAATTAACTGACATACATGTTCTGTCATTACTGTACCATTTAAATGTGTTAGTAAGAATAAGTACAGTTATCATTACCTCCTTTGGACAAAAATCCCTTTCAAATTTAATATCTGAAATGTGACTAATTTCTTCATAGGATTATTAAACTGAAGCTGGGATATGCCCTAATTATAACTTCTCTTCTGAAGTTGAGCAGGGAAGGAGTAATGGAAAACTGGAATAGACCAAGTAAAGTACAAGACCAAGTAAAGTACAGGACCAAGTAAAGTACAGGACCAAGTAAAGTACAAGAACAAGTAAAGTACAAGACCAAGTAAAGTACAGCACCAAGTAAAGTACTAGATCAAGTAAAGTACAAGATCAAGTAAAGTACAGGACCAAGTAAAGTACAAGAACAAGTAAAGTACAGACCAAGTAAAGTCACAAGGACCAAGTAAGTACTAGATCAAGTAAAGTACAGGACCAAGTACAGTACATGACCAAGTAAAGTACTAGATCAAGTAAAGTACAGGACCAAGTAAAGTACAAGACCAAGTAAAGTGCAGGACCAAGTAAAGTACAAGAACAAGTAAAGGACAGACCAAGTAAAGTACAGGACCAAGTAAAGTACTAGATCAAGTAAAGTACAAGATCAAGTAAAGTACAGGACCAAGTAATGTACAAGAACAAGTAAAGTACAAGACCAAGTAAAGTACAGGACCAAGTAAAGTACTAGATCAAGTAAAGTACAGGACCAAGTAAAGTACAGGATCAAGTAAAGTACAAGATCAAGTAAAGTACTAGATCAAGTAAAGTACTAGATCAAGTAAAGTACAAGATCAAGTAAAGTACAAGATCAAGTGAAGTACAAGATCAAGTAAAGTACAAGATCAAGTAAAGTACAAGATCAAGTAAAGTACAAGATCAAGTGAAGTACAAGATCAAGTAAAGTACAAGATCAAGTAAAGTACTAGATCAAGTAAAGTACAAGATCAAGTAAAGTACAAGATCAAGTAAAGTACAAGATCAAGTAAAGTACAAGATCAAGTAAAGTACTAGATCAAGTAAAGTACTAGATCAAGTAAAGTACAAGATCAAGTAAAGTACAAGACCAAGTAAAGTACAAGATCAAGTAAAGTACAAGACCAAGTAAAGTACAAGACCAAGTAAAGTACAAGACCAAGTAAAGAATCTCCAAGACCAGCGCGGCCTTTGGCAGACTGTACAAGAATGTATGGGACAGAAATGGAATAAGCCTGCAACAAGCTGAAAGTCTACACAGCAGTTGTATTATCCACACTGCTATGATGTCTTGTGAAACCTGGACTGTTTATCAGCGACTACGCTAGGAACACGAAAAACTACTTCCACCTAGTCCTGCCCTTAGGAAGTTACTGAAGATATAAATGGCAGCACCCCGGGAAGGTTAAACCCGGTCAACAAATGCCCGCAGAAGTCGGATGTGTCGGTCCAACGGCGCAAGAACGCAAGCTCTGCTGCTGTAAACAGGCACACCGCAAATCACGTCCGAAAAAAACTCCGGATGAACGAAGAAGAAGAAGAAGAAAATGGCAAGACAAGAATCCTAGACACTGAAGTCCATAGAAAGAGCGTCCGATGCCCAGTATCCACACTCTACTAATGATAGAATCAGATTCGCCGTTGGGCTGGTCCCTTGACTCGCATGCCCGATCACAGGTTCCCTAAACGAAGTTTTTTTTTTTTACGGCGAGTTGCGTTGTGGTAAACGCTCTCAAGGCAGGCCAGATGAAACGCTTTAAAGACACTCTGAAAATCTCACTGAATGCTTTTGGAATTCATCATGACACATGGGAGAGTGCAGCCAGAGACCGAAATTCGTGGCGTGCATCATTACGCATGGGTGCAGTCACTTGTGAGGCAACCAGGACTGCAAGAGCTTGTAAGAAAAGACAGAACAGAAAAACCACAGCAGGAAATCCTCCTCCAGAAACGTCAAGCATTCTTTGTCCACATTGTCAAAGAACATTTCGAGCCAAAATAGGCCTTATCAGCCATCTTAGAACTCACGGCTCCATACTTTCAACCCCACTGGATGAAATGAATAGTCATCATCATTCTTGATGGACAAACAACAACAACAACACACATCCATCCATCCATCATGTGCCATGCTGATAAGCGTGGGCGGTCATGTTTTGCCATCTCACTCGATCATCAGAGTCGTGGATCATCTCCGTGTTCCTGTCTCGACAATACAGCGTGGCCAAGCCATCCAGGTATTTATTTCTCGGTCTTCCCCTTGGTCTCTTCCCTTCGATCTTGCCAGTTGTCGCCAAGTTCTTCTATTCATTTCTTCTCGTAACATACCCAAACAATTGTGACTGTCCACTTCTAATATTTTATGTTTTGCGGCATTTTACAGCCGGACAAAAATTTGTACGTGATCAGGAAAAGTAAATGTCTACTGTATTTACGAAATAATTAATAAAGGAATTTAAAGAATCTCAAAAGTACAAGATAAAATGTTAATGTATGAGATAAACAAACAAAGATAAATACCGATTTCTAAAATTTTGCAAAAGTAATATAGACATATGAAATAAAATTAACATCTACAAATAATTTCTATGTGAGTTAGGAAATTGAAGACTTCGAAAACACATTATAAAAAGCTAGAAATATATTTTACTATAAATACCGTCCCTTGAATGAGAAACAAATATATCTGGTTATGTCCCTTCGCCATATGAACATGTCTTTTAAAATTAATTTTTATCCCTTGCGCAAAATCAATCGAATTCACGAAAAACCTACAATTTTGCTATTAAAGACACTGTGTTTCATTTATTTTGGGACTGAGATTAATTTAAAATTAGCTACAGTTAAAAGCATGCAAAATATATAATCTAAGAAAGTAGATATTTAAATCAATGCATACCAACGTCTGTGTCGAGAATAAGATACAAATTACAAGGGATCTTACAATGAACACTATTTTAAAAGGTACACTGACGTCTTGTTCTGATCGGCAACTGGGCCAAATTGAAATATGTATCTAATGTTGATGGAGGACTGGATTCGTTGACCTTCCCGCATTTTGGTGCATTTTATTTTAGTCATATTTTTCCTGGAGTACTGGTTAATTAATGACTACTTTAGGAATATTCTGTAACTGTCATTCTCTTGGTATTCACAGTTAAGGGCCACAAGCTGATAAGAGAAATACATGGATGGCTCCAGCAGAGCTTACAATCAGAGAAGTGTGCGTACTTGAGAACGCTGGGAGATGGGACGACGTGGGTCAGAATGCCAGAGAGAAAGTCAGAAATGTGCAGGGTCATAATCACATGGGACAGTGAGTGCAGTGATTGGCCGGCCGGCTGCTCTGACTGGAAGATGGAACAAATGATTCACGAGAATTCGCGCCCAGGTGATGTAATCATCTACATGGATGTCTTTGCGCTAACAGCAAAAGTAGTGTCTGACGGTTTATAGCTAAGATTAGCGGACGGTGTTTAGTACAGGAGAGCCTGGCATATCATCTTCTTCTTCTGCGTTCGTCCGGAATGTTGTTTTAGACGTAATTTCGTTGTCCTGTTAACATCAGAGCTGCGATATTTGCAACTTCCGGTCGACACATTCTACTTTTTCAGGCATTTATTGGTCGGGTTACCTTCCCGGGAAGCCTGGCATATTGAACCACAACATCTAATGTAAGAATGGTGGATGTGGAGGCACTTACAGGGGCTTCCGCTGGCTGGAGGATAAATCACACCCACACACACAAGCGCACTCACACACGTCGTGATTGTAACGGACTAACAGCGCATGTTGAAAAACGCGAAGACAGGCATGCTTCACGCAGGGTGTCGTACTTCAATTAAAACAATCAAAGACAGGAAGCATCTGTTGGATCTTTTCTCCAGGACATGCTGGTGTGATGGGAGACGAGCTGGCGAAAAGACTGAGCACCGCTGGGTGGGGTATTGGTGCGTGATAAAGCGGATGTGATTAGGGGCCTTCAGGATCATGCTATAGTGTGGAAGAACAGATAAATCATTATCATCTAGAGAGAATGGGGCGGCTGGGAGTTACCAGAGGATATGGCTGACAATCAATATCTAGGACAGGCCAAACGGACACATATTAATCAATCAGCTTCCATCTCCAGAATGAAGGTTGTTTGCAATGGTCTCAAACACCGTCTCTGACCCTGACTGTACATTTTGTCTCGCTGATATCGTCCATCTCTTGAAGTTATCTTCGCACTTTTATCGTTGTCTACCTCTTGCTCTCTTGCCCTCAACCTTGCCCTCCAGCATGATGTTTATAAGAGTATCATGTCTTCTAACGTAGCCCAAATAGTTTACTTGCCTCCTCTTTATTTCTTTCATCAACTCTCTTATTTCCAGTGTTTCTAGAATTTCTGCATTTGATTGTTTTTGTTTCCATGAAATCCGACACATTCGTCTGTATATCCACATATCCAGGGCCTCTATTCGACTTTCTAGTTGCTTGTTCAATGTCCTGACGGTTACATAATCAAGCTGCAAAAGGTACAAATAAAATTAGGATTCTGACTGTTGAAGATGAGAACGGAGGGGTAAAGAAATACCTCGAGTGCTGTGATGTCGGTTCTTAACTTATTTCACCTCAACGTTTGGTATTATATTGTATCTGAGTGTCAGCCATTGCTGTCTGCATAAATTTCTTCTCACAGTCGTCACTTTTATCATTGAGTGGTTACATAAATCTGCAATAGTTCTTCACAATGTTCAAGGTGTAGCAATTCCAAAACAATTTCATGATCTATACAGCTATTTTTCTTCCTCATTACCCTTTAGACGAGACTATGACACATGTAGTTATGCATTTCAGAGGTTACTATCTCTGACTTCAGCTTCAGTGTCAGGTTTACTTTCTCTAGAGAAATAGTTCTCAACCTTTTTTTAGCCCGTGGCCCCTTCATCATGTGTTCAGACTGTCGTTCCCCTCCCCCTACCTTTCCAAACTTTTCAGCCTCAAAAGGTGCATTAATAATAAAATGCCTATAACACTGAAAATTCCTTATTTTCTTCAATTATTGTACGTAACCTTTACATGCAAAGATACATTTTATAGTGTAGTTTTGTACAGTTAATGGCAAATGAATGTGTTGATGGATATTAAATCTTAAATAAAAGCATTTTTATATTCATAATATTTTATTAAAACACCACATTAATCATACTACAATAATAATAATAAACAAACATTTAAAACGTCAAAGAATTGTAACTGAACATACACCACCAGAATGCCAGAAAATTGTGCCTCATCAAGCAAAACGCTCATTACAAAACCAGGATATTGTAGATTCGTAATTAACTTCATTTAAATGAAGATTTTAATAAATGAGAACACTATGATTGTTTTTCCCGCAGCGATTCTGAAATACGCGGAGGAGTGCTTGAAAACGTACAGCGAAGATCATTTTTAACATCTAATCTATTACGTCGTTTCGTTTTCATTTCCAACAGAGCTGAAAAGCCTGACTCACAAAGATATGATGACGCAAATTATAGCAATGCACGGATTGTTTTTTCTGCCACTTTTCTGTAGGATTGGTTTCTCATCGAACACATCTCTTGCTCCCGAATCATTTTTCAGGTTCAGAAATTGATCTTGACAATCATCAGAAACTTTTTCAACTGATAATTTGTTTCGCAGCAAATCCAGCTCATCATCACTAAGTTCAGGAAAATATCGCTCTCAAATTCATTTTCTAGGGCTGTCAAATGCTGCGAAATTTCATTGTATGCAAATTGTGGAAGTACTTGGACTTTACCATCAACAACGAGAACGGATGACACCTTCTCAAACATTGCAACATTTGTTATATTGACCTTTCTTTTCCAGTTTTCTAGCATGCTCATAAAAGCTCTCAAGGCATCCACAAACTGTATGATATTTGTATTCCTTCCTTGCATCAGAAGACTGAGTTTATTCAACTGCTCAAAAATATCAACTGCATAGTCAAGGCGCATAATCCATTCCTCATCATCCAGCCAGGCGAAAAAGTCCATCTTACCCTGAACTTCAAAAAATAAATTGAGCTCGTCTCTCAGCTCATATACGCAGTTACATTTCCTCTTGACAGCCATCGGACATTTTTGTGGAAAAAAAGTAAATGGTGGCTTGTATCCATATCAACGCATAACTGCTTAAAAAGCCGTGAGTTGAGAGCTCCTCCTTTGATAAAATTCATTATCTTAATTGTTTGATCCAAAACCTTCCCCAATGGAGCTGGAAGTGTTTTGAAGGCCAATGCCTGACGATGGATCATGCAATGAATGTCTTTCACTTTTGGGGCACATTTTTTCACACTAACTTGAAATCCTGATTTGGCCCCCCAACATAGCTGGTGCTCCATCTGTACAGCACCCACACATATTATCCCATAACAGATTTTCTGATTCAAAGAAAGATTAAACCTTTTCCAAAATATCATAGGCCTTGGTAGTTGTTTCAAGATGAGAACAAAAAATAAGTTCTTCATTAAATGATCCTGAATGCACTTACCATGCAAACACTATCAACTGCGAATACGATGCCACATCAGTCGATTCATCAATTTGAACTGAATAGAGCCCAAATGCCGCAGACTTGATCTCTAGCACAACTTGCCCCTTGATGTCACTGGTCATATCGCGGATCCTCCTTTGAACAGTTTCATTTGATAGTTAAACCGCTGCAAGTGTTTTCTCTGATTCACTTCCCAACACAATTTCCACCATCCTGAGACAACAAGGTTTGATAAAAGTTTCCCCGATTGTATGTGTTTTTTTCTTCTGCTTCGCTATCTCCATTGCTACAACATAGGACGCTTCCTGAACATTTTGGTTTGTTTCTTTGAATGCCCCTGCTTAAATCCAGTCTCATCCTTTTGACAGCATTCCCAAGACGTTCAAAATAGGTTTTTGTCCTTGCCCTTGTGTTGAGGATGAACATTCAACAAATATTTTCTCCACTTTGTTGGTCTCATAGAATAATTTGACAAACTTGTACTACAAATAACACATTGAGGTCATTCTGCTCCGTTGATGACAATATTGTGAATCCAATATTGCAAATATGAAAGATCATTCTTTCTTTCTTTGAAACTCATCAATGGGCTTCAGATTCTGTAAATATAAAACGAAAAAGTCAAGTATAAAAAACAACAACAACAACACAACCCACCACACACACACACAAAGCACACACAAACACACACACACACACACACACACACACACACACACACACACAACACACACAACACACACACACCACAAACACACACACACACACACACACACACACACACACACACAACACACACACACACACACACACACACACACCCACAACACACACAATATATATAATCACTGGTATCATGAAGGCTAATAGACTACAATGGCTGGGGCATATAGAAAGAATGGAAGATAATAGGGAAACAAAACTCGCTTACACTCAGGCAATAAATGACCGTAGACCCCGAGGTAGACCAAGAAGACGGTGGAGAGATAATACATGTACAGACCTACAAGCACTTGGAATCAACGACTGGACAAGAGAAGGTCCACCAGAGAGACGAATGGAGACGGATTGTATTTGCAGCAAAGAACCTCAATGGCTCGGAAAGCTGAAGAAGAAGAAGAAGATATATATATATATATATAGATATATATATATATATATATATATATATATATATATATATATATAGAGAGAGATGAGAGAGAGAGAGAGAGAGAGACATACTAAAAGAAGAAATTATAGAAGCCATCAGATTAGCCCCATTGAACAAATCACCGGGACAGGATGAAATACCAAATTAACTAATTAAAGCAGCAAGAGAAGTAGGAACAGCTTGGCTACATAGACTATTCAACCATGTTGGGTAGAACAACAGACACCACGAGACGGGGAAAAGCCATAATTATCCCCAATTTGGAAAACAAAGACAGCAAAAGAGACTGCACACAATACAGAGGCATTTCACTGTTGAGTCATACTGGGAAAATATTTTGCAGAATTCTAGAAAAAAGATTACGAACTACTTTAGAACCCGAGCTAAGTGAAACACAGCTTGGATTTAGGAAAAACAAAGGATGCACAGATGCCATTTTTGCTCTTAGACAACTTATAGAAAAATCAATCGAATTCAATGAAACACTCTACTTAGCCTTTGTCGACCAAGAAAAGGCATTTGATAGAGTAGATAGAAACAAGCTGTGGGAAATCCTTAAACAACATGGAGTGAGTACACATCTAACAAACCTATGTAGAAGTTTATACAACAACAGTGAATGCATAGTGAGAGCAACTGGAGGACACTCAGAACCCTTCACCATAAGATCTGGAGTACGACAAGGTTGTGTCCTGTCCCCTCTCTTGTTCATAACATATATAGACAACATATGTAAAGAAACCAGCCAAGCAGAGACAGCAAGAATACCGCATGACGAGAACACAGAAGAAGAACCATCTGCAAATCTAACCATTAGAGAACTCCTGTTTGCGGATGACCAAGCACTAATAGCAAAATCCAGAAGCTGAATTACAAGACCACATGAATAGTCTAAACGAAATGTGTAGGGAACATAACATGAAAATTAGCACAAGCAAAACAGAGGTAATGACTATAACTAAAGAAGAAGCAAACAACAACAATTCACCTAAACGAACATCCCTTGAAACAATGTAAAGAGTTTCAAGTACCTAGGAAGTATAATATCATCAAATGGCAGATCAGAAGACGAGATCGAAAATAGGTGCAATAAGGCAAATCAACTCATTGGACAAATGGCACCAATACTAAAGAACAAACATGTATCAATAACTACTAAGAAAGCACTTTACAACACAATCTTCTGCCAACTCTATGCTACCAATGCCAAACCTGGACAATGACAGAAAAAGAGAAAAGAAAAATCACAACAACAGAAATGAGGTTCCTGAGAAGAATACTCAACGTATCAAGAAGAGATAAGATCAGAAATGAAGAAATCAGGACTAAAGTGGGGGTTAAAACAGCACTAGATTTTATTAGGAAGCAGCAAGTCAAATGGTTTGGCCATGCAAGTAGGTTACCAGTCAACAGCATACCACAACAAGCAATGATGTACAGACCAGATGGAATCAGAGGAAGAGGCCGACCACGTAAACGTTGGACGGAGGGAATAGCAGAGTCCATGGGAATATCGATATATGAAGCCCATAATCGGGCACTCTCACGAAGTTTATGCTTCACCTCGACACCGCAAGGTACAAGAGGAACATGATGAGATGAGATGATATATATATATATATATATATATATATATATATATATATATATATTATATATATATATATATATATATATACATATAATCTGTGTTTAGGTGTATGCATGTGTGTGGATATGTATATGTATGGACCAAATATAAATATGTGTGGATAACTCGTAACACCAAAATCACAATATACAAAACACTGATCAGACCAGTTGTGCTGTATGGCTCTGAAACCTGGAGTACAACGAAAGGAGACGAAGCCTTGTTACAAACCTTTGAGAACAAAATTTTAAGACGCATCTTTGGACCCATTAGGGATACACAAAGTGGAGAGTGGAAAAGAAGAAGTAATAAAGACATTTATGATCTGTTTAAGTCCCCTCTAATCACTGGTATCATGAAGGCTAATAGACTACAATGGCTGGGGCATATAGAAAGAATGGAAGATAATAGGGAAATAAAACTCGCTTACACTCAGGAAAATAAATGACCGTAGACCCCGAGGTAGACCAAGAAGACGGTGGAGAGATAATACATGTACAGACCTACAAGCACTTGGAATCAACGACTGGCAAGAGAAGGTCCATATATATATATATATATATATATATATATATATATATATATATATATATATATAATATAACCCCCCCCCCCCCCCCACACACACACACACACACATATATGTATATATATATATATATATATATATATATATATATATATATATATATATATATATATATCCACACACACACACAGACCACGTCATGTTGTGATGATGTCAGCTTGCATGGCCTATCGGCGCTCGTAGATCTGAATGAGATCGTGATGACATGTTACCGAAAAAAATAAATAGTCTCTGTAGAGCAGGAGTGTCAAACTCAATCGCTCGGCGGGCCAAAACTCAAATCACACGTAATGTTGCGGGCCGGACAGGATGAACATTCAATAAGCCGAAAATTATACCTTTTTTAAAACTTTAATTTAAATTAAAACAGAAATAATTATAATATTTTAATAATAAAACATCATTGGTATACACATTTTCACTCTTATGTCAATTTGTCAGAGCACGATGTTTGGCTTCTTGTCTTGGCTACAAGTTCGTTTATGTTGGGAGTAATGTTTTGTATCATTGAGATTCTCATGATGAACTGCAAGTGTTCATCAGTGAGACAACTCCTGTGTGATGGTTTGTTAATCTTCATCACATAAAACCTCTGCTCACACACATATGTGCTATATATGTGTATGTGCCAAACATGCTCAAGGTTCGAGCCGCATGTAGACAAAGCCGGAGAATCTCTTCAGGAATGAAACGAGTGAACTGTGCAGGCCCCACAGTGTCGTACTTTGCCTTTAGTGTCCCATTACACTGCAGCTCTATTAACTCCATCTGCAAATTTACAGGTGCAGTTTCCACTATCTATGGCAAATGGATTACGAAACAGCTCGAAATTACTTTTCTGTGCTTCAAAGTCACTAAAGTGCAGTGCGAACTCGGCGCGAAGTAAGCTAAGTTTTTCAGCAAAGTGTGCATTGGGAAACACCATAGCGTTGACTTGGTTTAACATTGCCTTGGCAACAAGAAAAGTGAGACAGGTTGCATTGGTGCATTTGTGTCTCCCATAAGCGCAGCTTCACTTGAAATGCCTTCACTGCATCATGCATATCAGTGATAATGTGATCCCGTCCCTGGAGCTGCAGGTTCAAGTCGTTGAGATGAGTGGTTATATCAGACAGAAACGCCAACTCACATTTCCACTTTTTATCCCGAAAAACTGTGGAATCTTTTCCTTTACTGTCCATGAATTGACAGATTTCCTCGATCATCTGGAAACATCTACTGAGAACTTTTCCCCGACTTAGCCACCGCACCTCTGTATGATAAGGCATGTCACTGAACGCCGACTCTATTTCCTGCAAAAAAGACTGAAATTGGCGGTGATTTAAACCTTTGGCTCTGATAAAGTTGACGGTTTGTGTTACAATGATCATTACATCTTCCATGTTGAGGACTTTACCACACAGCGATCCTTGGTGTATGATGCAGTGAAATGCTATCAATTCACCAGTACAGTTCTCCTGCATCTTTTCAACTAGTCCACTTTTTTCGCCACACATCGCCGGTGCTCCATCTGTTGTCAGTCCCACGAGTTTGTGCCAAGGCAGGTTCATGTTGGTTAAACTTTGACATACGTTGTCAAAAATGTCTTTTCCTGTTGTTGTCCCATGCATGGATTTCATGTCCAATATTTCTTCTGTAACATTCAAACTGGAGTCCACTCCACGGATAAAGATGGCAAGCAGTGTCAGTCGTGTCATTACTTTCATCGACAGCAAGGGAGAATGCAACAAAGTCTTTGCCTTTTTCGATCAGCTGTGTTTTCACATCAGTGGCCATCTCACAAACCCGATCAACAATCGTATTTCGGTTAAGGCTTACCTTTGCAAACATCTGCTTTTTGTCTGAACACAAGACGTCGCACACTTCTATCATGCAGTGCTTCAGAAACTCTCCTTCTGTAAATGGTCGGCCAGATCTCCTCTGACACAATAAAACTTGCTTTGACTGAGCATCAGTTTGTGATTTTGCTTTGGTGAAAAACATCTGCTATGATGTTGATTGCGTCTTCAATTTTTCTAAATTCGGTAGCTCTGCTCTGCATTCAGGCTCTTTAACTTGTCTTCATGTTTAGTCTCGTAGTGCCGTCTCAGATTATATTCTTTGATCACAGCCACATTATCTTCACCACAAATTCGACACACAGGTTTACCGCCAATATCAATGGCTGCTTTGACAGGCTCTGTTTTCAGAATCAACTCTTCTCTTGGCCATTTTAAAGTCTACCTTTGATGTTAAAAGATTGTGCATCTACCGACAGACGCGTGATTGATATCAGGTTAACCGTAGCGGGAAAATGTGATGTAATATCCTCACATTACACTACTTTCATTTATTATGCCCCAATCCTAAATGAGCATCTGAACGTTGCTAGGTAACTATAACGACGAACACTAACTCACTATACAACTTTTATTTTCGCTTATTCTGATCGAAGCGAGAGCGCTCTCAGGTAGCTTATCATTCGGAAGGCTGCTAATTAGGGAATTTAATTCGCATTTTATATCGCGTCCATAAAAAAAATATTTTTGCCTAAATTTCTCTCTTGGCCCGTCGGTTGAGACCTCTCAGGCCTGATATGGTTGTACGGCGGGCCGGTTGTGGCCCGCGTGCCTTGAGTTTTCTCACATGTGCTGTAGAGTGATGACAGATTACACATAAATACTACAATGGATGTCGAATACAATCATGCATTCATTGGCATTCAAATCTCTGTAAATATTCCATAACGATATTAGTCATCATTGTAGTTTTACAAGGAACCGGCTATTTCCTGCTATTGAAATATCACACCATGCGATGTTCATAATTTTCGTTTGATTCTCTCTTACTAGACGAAAATTACACACTATACGTAAAAATAGAAGCTAAATTTAATAACATACCAGAACACGTCTAGACGTCTGCATAAAACGTGATTTGCGGGTCTACTTACGTTATAGAAAGAATCTCAGAAGGGCTAGAAGCACATAACTGTAAATTATGGAGGGAAAAATATAAAGTAATCGGTTCTTGTATTAACGTGATCTTGAAATAATCGGGGAATTTAACATCACGAGTACACTTAATCTCCCGATCACGATTTTGTGTGGTCCTGAAGCCAATTTGAAAATGACAATCTGTGTTCTTCATTCCCCCCCCCCCCCCCCCCCCATCATGGAAACCCTAACATTCCCCCTGGGGGGGGGGGGTTGCGGTAATTCCCCACCGATTGAGAACCACCGCTCTAGTCAGATTCTATTCAAGTAAGTGGCCTCCAGTTAACCATAGATAGGTTTTATTACCTGACAATTTTACCAGGACAGTGACCCTGCAGCCTACTTTTAACAATGTCCAACTATTATGGCATTTTGAACGGACACAACTTGAACCTCTGTGGCGAAGGCGTTACGGGTGCAGTTAGTACTCCCCTATACCGCGTTCGAACCACAACTGGGGGGGGGGGGGAGATTTGGCAGCAGGCCTCCTTGCGTTCGATTTTATAAAAAAGTGCTGAGGTTGACTGCGACGTTATGTAAAGGATATGCAACTAACAACATCTTGAACCGCAGGACCTCCTGTGTTTTTGACTCTCATCTGAGAAGGTTAGACTTCTGATCTCCCTGCCCAAGACCACAGTTCCCGGCATCTGTATCGCAATTATCCTTGGAACATTTGGTTAGCTCCTTTGGCATTTTGCTGACCGTCAATGCAACACAACAGCAAAAGCATTCTGCAAGGTGATATTACCACGGCCCATGGGTCCTCAGTTGTCCCGGCGGCCCGGAGTGTGGGATCAAAAAGCTGTGCATCCACTCCCGAGGAACCGACGCACTCCCAATGCTCAAGTAAAAACAAGTAACCATATCCACGCCTCCATCACCCACATCCTCGACATGGGCACACCAGTCTAAATGAGGCTCCGGCGAAGCGTCTCTTGCAACCATTCCATCATTACCCCTACCCCGTTCAACATCGGAAGAGAAGTTATATTAGGGTCCATCGCTAGGCTCAGATTAATAATCCTGTGACCGAGTCAACCACAATTCGGATATTAAATTTGAAAGTTACAGTTGTCCAAAGTGGGTATGACCAACTGGTTCCTTCAAAACACAGTGATGTGTTAAAAATTCCGCCGCGGAGCAAGCACGACGGGAGGCTTCTGATCGTCAGAAATAGGCCCCATTCCCAGAATGTTTCGGCCCTTTACCTTCATTACCTTCTCTGGGGGTGAGCCAACATCTGACAAATGAGATCCCTATAGGTGCCATCCTTGACGATTAAATAAAAATAATAATGGCTCGCAATTCCCCCAGGGACCAGAGCCACACCATCAGGTCCCCAGCCCACGTCCCCGTGTGTCATTGGGATGACCGCCTCTGCCTGTGGTCCTCGCAAGATCAAGTTCAGATACTACACTTTGATCTTAGCCAAAAAAGCAGAGACGGGATCCCTGCCGAAACTCTCCAGATGCTCTCCAACCGCATCCCCGATGTCTCCATCACCATGAACTGTCCGTGTTATAAACCTCCCCAGGAAGGCACCCCCTCCTCCACCATCCTCCCTACACATCGCTCCTACAACGGCAGATCGACCTTCTCGTGGGAGCCTTCATAACACAACCAATGCCCCACCACTTCCAACCCACCCATGAAACCATCCCATCTAGCCCTTTCGACCTTTGCCGCACGTAGCCATGAGGGCAGGTTTGCGCCAGTTGGTGCGGTAGTTTGCCCGGTTGACTCTGTCCAGGGAGGGGAAGTGGGCAGCTGTTCTAGACCAGGCGCCTGAAGGAGAATCTACTGCCACAGCATGTCCTAACAGATCTGGAGATTGCGACAGGCTATCGTCTACTCTAAAAATGCTGGTCGCATATCCTTTACAGGACATTGCTGTATCCGCAGCATCTTGGATGATTGTGATTTCTAAATGACAAGCACTCATACCATTTTATGAAAACCGGAGCAAGGCAGGTGGCTTCCAAATTGCCGGCAGCTGTGTTTCCAACGCAGTATGTGGGATTGCGATTTGCATTCATAACCCCTTCGCCACAACTCCGGCTCTTCTAAAGACAGGACACATCCTATTTCAGTGTCTTCTGCTTACAACATATGCAGTCTTAAATGACATACATTGTCTGACATTCCTGTTCTATCTAAATACGTTAGTATAGGCAAAGTTGTCATTGCTTACTGTGGAAAACAACCCCTGTCAAATTTAACATCTGAAATATTGCTGATTCCTTCGCAGGATTATTAAACTGAGGCTGGGATGGGCCCTAATTATAACTTCTCATCTGAGGTTGAACAGGGAAGGGGTAATGAAAAACAACTGGACTAGACCAAGTAAAGCAAGTAAAGTACAAGACTAAGTAAAGTATAAGACCCCTTTTCAGCCCATGAGGCATACAAGATATATGGTGCTAATCCCACAGTTTAAGACCCTCCAGTACTCGGTGAATGACGTGGTCAATAACATTGGTCTTGTTTGCTTCCCTGGGTATTTCCTGGCACCCATGATAGGCTGGGTCAACCTTGGAGGTTAGGTCAGGAAAACATGACCACCCTGACAGGGATTCAAACAGATTACCTCCAGGCTGGTGGGCTAATGACAGTGCTGCTTCAGCTCCCTATTACTGAGTATTACAAATGTTGCATGTCCTTTGCAAGAACTTGTGACCTGGCTGATTGACTAAGCTTTGCGTTCAGTAGTTTGCCATTGCCGGGGTTAGGGACGCTGTTCGTAATCCCGTATACTCACGTACGAAACACAACTGCCCAAATTTCGGCAGCCGATCGCGTCGCGTTGGTTCCTTACGGAAGGTATGTGAGCCGGTCGTTAACAACACGCACTAGCATTGTACTACATTGCAATTAGTCAACACCAGCTTATAGAAATAGACACGTTTAAACTCAGGTCTTTTTACGGACAATGAAGCCGCAGTTTAATCACCGTTTATAAATTATATTGTGTTTATTTGTCATCAATAAATCATGTTTGAGCAGTAAGAACAGAACAATATTCCATCATGCTATTTCTGATATGGCTAGACAATCCAGCTGCATCCTTGGAAGAGACAACGTACTTAGAACATGCTTGCCAACTTTGACTTCATTTTCTTGAAAATCTGGCAACATAAAGCATAATTAGCAATGACAGAGAAATTATAAATGACAGTAATTAGAAACGTGTGTGCTGATTGTACTGTAGGGGGTACAACGCCTATGCTGGTCAGTTGATCTTCAATGCTGACGTCTCATTCAGAGAGCATTGGCACACTTTTATTTGTGGATATCCTATTTACAGGACATTGCAGTCAACACCAGAATTTTTCAGCTGCTGTTGATTTCTTGGCAAGTTTTTACGTTCAGTAGATTGTCATTGCTTTCTTAAGGATGACTGATGATGTGTCCTACATGGTTGATTCTAAATGCTTGTAGTTTTGTGTGCAAGTCTTGTAGTCCTAGTCATCCTTATTTTTTTTTTTTAAACTCTTGTATTAATATTTTGTGTTGTATACTATGATTGTGTTGCTGAAGTGTCCGTGATTGTCTGTTTTGAGGGATCTAATACTGTAGCTAAATATATTATCTTAGAAATGATGAATGCATGTACACCTGCTTCTTCCAAAAATTGTTGATGTCTTGTATTTGTACCTGAGATGAGTTGATTTGAGTCAAGAACCTACGCCACTGCACTCAGAGCATTCTCATAAGCGATCAGTCCTCATCTTTAACAGCCAACGAAGAGTTCCGGTACTGATGGTGTCAGTTGCAATCTGATTATATGTCCGTTTTGCTTTAGCTCAGAACGACGACTGTCGACCAGATTCCCTGACCACCCTTTGTTGCTGCATTCTCTCTAGACCATGATAGTCTATCTGATCTTCTGCATTAATCACATTCTCACAGAGGTCCTTAACCACATCTGCCTGATCATACATCAAATCACCCCTTAATGATGCGAAACTAGCCAAACTGTCTGCCAGTTCATTTCCAAACACACCAGAGCGTCCTAGAGAAAAGATCCAGCAAATGCTCACAACCCGCGACCTCTGAATCGATGCACGCCATTCTACATGAAGCATGCCAGACTTCACCTTTACTAGCAAACTTGCTGAATCAGTTCCAATCACAACATGTGTATACAGTTTGTTCTCCAACAAATAGAAAGCTGCAGTAATCACTTCCATCTCCATTCTCAGACTTGAGGTTGTGGTGTCTTATGCCAAGCTCTCTTGTACCGAAAATTTGTCATTTTCTTTTGCTATGAATCCATAGGCACTTTTCTTTTGCCTCTTAACACAGAGCCATCGGTATAGATAATTATAGTGCCAGGACGAGAGTAGTGTATTTATACCTATGAAGCATGCTGTGTGTCAGTGAATGTCATGCTTCTGTGTCTGTTTTTCAGGGAAAGTATGTAGTTTGTTTTTTTCTTTTTTTTTTTCTACAAAAAATCTTAGAATAGATATTATGGATTTAGACTTTGATTGTAAAATATACTTCCATTTCATATTAAAAGTCAGAACGTGCATAAAATCAAATTACTTCAACGAAAGCACTGACAAACTACTGACTGTGGCCTTTTACACACGTACATCCATCATGTATCATGCCGATAAGCGTGGGTGGTTACGTTTTGCCATCTCACTCGATCACCAGAGTCGTGAATCAGCTCCGTGTTTCTGTCTCGACCATGCCACGTGGCCAAGCCATCCAGGTATTTACTTCTTAGTCTTCCCCTTGGTCTCTTCCATTCGATCTTGCCAGTCGTCACCAAGTTCTCCAATTCGTTTCTTCTCATCCCAAAATAATTTTGACGTCTATTGTTTTGTTTTGCGGCCTTTTACGGGCCGGACAAAAATTTATTAAAACTCCTTAACAAAGACACTCTGTTATATGTATTGTAGAGATATGACAAATTTTATAACGGAATTCAAAAAATCACAAAAGTGCATGATAAAATTGTAATGTTTAGTATAAACAAACAAAGATAAATACTGATTTCTAAAACTTTGCAAAATTAATTAGATGTTTGAAACAAAATAAACATCTACAAAATATTTCAAAGAAAATTGGGAAATTTAATACTTTAAACAAACATCAAAAGCTAAATATATATTTTACTATAAATACAGCCCCTTGAAAAAAAAATATATATCTGGTTATGTCCCTTTACTATATGCACATGTTTTTAAAAATTAATTTTTATCCCTTGCGCAAAATCAATCGAATTCACGAAAAACCTACAATGTTGCATTTAAAGACAGTACACAGTGTTTCATTTATTCGGGACTGAGATTAATTTAAAATTAGCTACAGTTAAAGCATGCAAAATATAATGTTTAAAGTCGCTTAAGAGTCGACAGGGTCGACTTCACTGCACCTGGTTTTATCCCATATGGCTCAGTCTCTTTCGGCAGCGCAATAAGCACGAACTCCATAGCTCCAGCGACGATCCTCAGGAGCCTCTGAAAAACTGCACTCGTGAACCGAGTGACGCGGCCCGGAATAGAACCCACGACCTTCGAAGCCTCAGTCAGACGGCTTGACTACTTCGTCACGGAGACTCTTATGCAAAATATATGAACTAAAAAAGTACATATATAAATCGATGCATACCAATATCTGTGTCGAGAACAAGATACAAATTACAAGGACTCTTACAATTTTAAAAATTACCCTGACGTTTTGTCGTTCTGAACGGCAACCGGGCCAAATTGAAATACATATCCAATGCTGATGGAGGACTGGATTCGTTGACTTTCCCACATTTTGGTGTATTTTATTTTAGTCACATATTTCCTGGAGTACTGGTTAATTAATGACTACTTTAGGTATATTCTGTAACTGTCATCATTCTCTTGGAATTCACAGTTAAGTGCCACAAGCTGATAAGCGAAAATCATGGATGGCTCCAGCAGAGGTTACAATCAAAGAAGTGTGTATATTTGAGAACGCTGGGAGATGAGAAGACGTGGGTCAGAATGCCCGAGAGAAAGTCAGACCTGTGAAGGGCCATAATCACATAGGACAGTGAGTGCAGGGATTGGCCGGCAGGCTGCTCTGAATGGGAGATGTAACAACTGATTCACGAGAATTCGCGCCCAGGTGTTGTAACCATCTGCACACATGGTTTTGTGCTAACAGCAAAAGAAATGTCTGGCGGTTCATAGCGAAGACTCTTCTTCTTCTGCGTTCGTCCGGAATGTTGTTTTAAACGTAAGTTCGTTGTGCTTGTTTACAGCAGAGCTGCGATATTTGCATCTTATTCAGGCATTTGTTGGCCAGGTTACCTTCCTGAGGAGCCTATCAAATGATACCACAACATTTAATGTAAGAATGGAGGTGGCGGCAGTCACAGCGGGGTTCCGCTGGCTGGAGAATAACACAAACCAACACACGCATGCACGCACGATCGTATGCATGCACGCACACACACATGCACGCGCGCGCACGCACACACACACACACACACACACACGTCGTGGTTGTAACGGACTCACAGCGCATGTCGAGAAACAGGAAGACAGGCATGCTTCGTGCAGGTTGCCAAGCTTCAGTTAAAAAATCAATTCAGTTATCAGTTATCAGTTGGGGTATCTTCGTTGCACTCCGGACATGTCCATAGGTGCTCAGATCCTCCCCCCCAGCATATGCATCAGCGTCCGGCGGCTAATAGTGCCAGTTCTGTGTTGGTTGACGAGGCGCTTTGTTTTCCCGATGTACCTCTCGCGTCTGGCTGTGCCGATTCTTACTCCCAGGTCTTTCATCCTGGACAGCGATGTGGAATCATTGACGTCAAAGTCCTCTGTTCTCGCCATATCTTTAAGGACGTTAATAACATCGGCACGATCCATGGGCTGGCCATCTACAGGGGGTGCAGAGCCAGCCAGTTTGTCAGCTCGTTCATTTCCCTCGACTCCCGCATGTCCCGGGACGAAGATGAAGGTGACTTTACGGACTACAGACTTCCGCAGCGATTCAGTCCACTGTCTACGTACCGATCCAGCTTCGACCATCTGAATCATGCTCATTGAATCACTTAGTACACACACGTTGGTATAATGCTGTAACTCCAGCCATATGAAAGCCTGTGTAACTGCCATCACCTCCATCGTCATGCTGCTCGTGGTCATAGAGTGGGCACCACTGGATTCTTGAACGGTTTGGCCCGCTGATCGGGCTGTAAATGCCCACGCACTTCTCTGCTGCTTTACCACAGATCCATCTGTATAGATGAGCACTTCGGGGCTATCTGAGTGTTCATAGATGAGCGCGTTAACCTCTGCATTGACAGCGGCAGGGTTCTGCTCTCTGCACCGTCTGTCGAGTGTGATAATGCAGGAGAAAGTGCACTTAAAAGCTGGAGGCACCGGCACCCATTCCTTGCCGGGGTTGATACTGGTAAGACTGCAGACCTGTCTGACGACATCTTCCGCCCGACCCATCAATGATTTGCCCCTCTTTAGCCTGTCACCCTTTTCTCTGAATATAGCGTCATGCAGAGGGTGCTGCTCATCTGCAGTTATTTTTAAGTATGCACGAGCTCTCCAGATCTTGATCCTGTGTTCCATTGTCGGGAAGTCAAGAAGGTATCTCATTGCTACACAGCTGGTGTCTCTCGTGCAGCCCAAAATGATGCGCATGGCTTCGTTTTGTACCTTTTCAAGTCTTCCAATCTGTGTAGGGCTGACAGTGAGGATGGCCAGGGCATACTCGATGCGTGAAAGCACAAGTCCTTGGAACAGAAGTATTAGCAGTCTTTGCTCGATATTGGCAGTCGCCATGACTCTCATTGCTGACAAACCTTTTCGAGCCTTCGTTATGACATAATCGACATGATCTCTGAAGGACAGGCTACGATCAAGCCTCACGCCAAGATATGTCATTGACTGGGTTCTACTCAAACTGCTCCCATCCATTCTTACTGCCGGCAGGTCTGTTTTCACAATAAGGTTGTTTAGTGAGAACCTTGTAACCGTTGCCTTTGCAGGGTTGACAAGGGCATCGGCATCAGCACACCATGAGGAAATTCGATCTAGTTCGCCCTGCATATCATTGGCAACCGCCTGTCTATCTCGACCCTGTCGATACACGAGGATGTCGTCAACGAATGACAGAGTCCTACCCCTCCCGTCCAACTGTTGTTCAGTGATCGGCACCGTATACACGTTGAATAGTACTGGTGACAGTGGTGAACCCTGCGGCAATCCTGGACATATCGTTATCGGCTCAGAAGACCAACTCCCGCATCTTAGCACCACCTTCCTTTGGAGCAGAACTGCAGCTATCCATCGTACAAGGTGAGGGTGCACTTTCAGTCTGAGGAGGGTTTGCATCAAGTGCTCGAACGATACTCTGTTATATGCGTCCTCTAAGTCTATGGCGGCCGCACATGTCTCTTCTCTGACCTGAAATCCTTCGTAAACATCTTGAGCAAAGACCGCTGCATTCAGCCATGACTCTTTGTTGCGTCTGTATCCTCCAAGTGTGGGCGGGAAGCAGCCGAGCTGTTCCAAGTCCCAAGCAAGTCTGTGTACGACAATTTTCTCCAGTAGCTTGCCAACAGTATTCTGCATCGTAATGATTCTGTAGCCGCTTATCTTGGAATGGTCTTTGTTCGGTTTTGGCAGCGGCAGCAAGTAGCTGTGTAGCCATTCTTCTTTGACCTGACCCCTCTGGATACTGGTGTTGAATTCTCTGGCCAGTTCTTCCATGTCATCATCTGATATCACCAGTAGGTCACCATATTGGATGCCGTCTGGGCCTGGGGCGGTGTTAGGTGATTTCTTGAGCATCGCACGTACTATCTCAGCTGTGATTGTCCATTCTTCGTCTGTCCCGACCCCCTCGCACAACTGAGAAGATAGAAAGCATATGTTGGATCTTTAACCCAGGACCTGCTGGTGTGATGGGAAACAAGGTTGTGAAAAGACTGACTGGGTCCGCACCATTGGGTGGGGTATTGTTGCATGATAAAGCTGATGTGATTAGGGCCCTTTGGTATCATGTGAGTAGTGTTGAAGAACAGATATATCATCGTCTAGAGAGAATGGGGCGGCTGTGAGTGACCAGAGGATATGGCTGACAATCAATATCCGAGGATATATAGGCGGAAGTATAACAGCAAAATTAAATGAGATGTAGTACCATCAAATTCTAGTTTGTCAAAAAAAAGTTTTAAATTTCTCATGTATGCACAGCGTTCCTTTAATCCAGGGGTCACCAAACCGGATCCGGCCCGCGACGTCATTTCATCTGGCCCGCGACGGTACTCAAACTAGCTTGATATAACGTATGAAACACGAGACGTTGTGATACAATTTAAATGTAAATATTATGTTTAGAATAATATGAGATCTTCACAGTTGCGGAGACCTCCTGACTGCTCTAGGCTGTTTATTTATGCGGCCCTATTTATATATTTTGCAAATCTTATTATGAGATATACATTCTATTACCAAATTAAGCCGCCTGCCGCGACTCTACAAGAGTATGGAGTAGCATATCCCTTGATACCCTAGTAAAAAAATGCATAGGATGCTTGAATGTTGTGTTGGCGTGCCTATAAAAGCCAAGTCACGCCATGTTTCCGCCTCTTTGGCCTTGAGAACAACTGAGGCCGAAGAGATGCTGATGTCTAATTTTCAGCAGAGAGTTTGAACTAATCCCTCTGAACCATTACCCAGCAGATGGGCGAACGTGCCCCAGGCACGGCCGAGCGTGGCCACTGTTTTTCCACACCGCAGTTTAGAGGGCAGACAGGCCCTGTGAAGATCCAAAAGATCCAAGAGGATCTTGATTGTGGATTGACGATTATCTGCTGATAGGTGAGTTTTGAATGAACCTTCATAGTTTAAATAGGAACATAGGAATAGAATAGCTATGTTTGTGCCCGAGAACAATAATGGAGGGGTACATGCCTGGGAAGAGGGGAAGAGGAGGGCCAAAGAGAAAATGGGTGCAGGATGTGGCGGATGATCTCCAGATGGGTGTATCTGAAGTGGGACATCTTGCTTATGATCGAGACGTTTTCCGGAAGGTTGTTATGGGAGCGAGGTTCTGCAAAGGACATGCTACTGAATGAATGACCTTTGTTCCATCTTGTTGTCTGATAATTTCTGGTGTTTTGTATCAGACTACAGTTGCAGTGTTGGATGACTACCCATGCCATGATGGAAGATTACTGGTACTGTGTTGGATGACTACCCATGCTGTGATGGAAGATCACTGGTACTGTGAAGGATGATCATGTGTATGTTTATTCATGGGGATGCCTATTTTATTTATTTGTGCATTGGCATTATTAATCAGATGTTGTATCTTTGCAATTACATTATTCTGATTCCCTGTACACGGACCTGAATTTCTTCTGATATTTCTAAATCTTTTCTTTTCTTGTTAGCCGTAGAAATAGAATGAGATTCTCTGTCTTCTTATTCCTCTCTTCTTCTACGGCCCATGAGCAGTAGGCGTTGTGCTATTATCTCTATCATCTCTGTGCGGTTACACAAAGGTACCTATAAACTGTATATGTACCTTTGATGAGCCGTAACTTCACCAGTGACCCCTAGTCCTCTGCTTTTCTTCTGTTTCAATAGGATTTTAATTATGTTTTTAATTTAATGTCTTTTTTTCATTTTCAGATCTCTTGTACTTCACCCTTAATTATGGCTGCTAGGAAAACAAAAGTGGACGCCGAGTGTCGATTTTTCAATAAGGAATGGGGAGTAAAGTACTTCTTTGTTGAAACAAAGGACCAGAAAACCAGTTGCGTAATATGCAGCGAAAGTGTTGCCGTTTTGAAAGAGTACAATCTTCGGCGTCACTACGAAACAAAACATCTATCAACATATTCAAAGTTTTCTGGAAAGTTACACTCTGGGAAATATGAGTCCATTAAACGTGGTTTTGAAACACAAAGAAATCTCTTCACGAGAAAATTTGCTGAAAATTAATCTGTCACTCTTACAAGTTACAAAACAGTGCATAAGATGGCAGAACGAGGAAAGCCGTTTACTGATGACAACTTCATCAAAGAGTGTATGATCGAAGCAGCAAATGACTTGTGTCCTGAGAAAGCCGATTTGTTTGGAACTATCAGCCTTTCGGCAAGTTCAGTTGTGCGGAGAACAGAAGAACTTGGAGAGAACATAGTGCTACAGCACCCTCTGCATGAAAATATATTCAGAGAAAAGGGCAACAGGCTAAAGAGGGGCAAATCATGGATGGGTCGGGCGGAGGATATCATCAGACAGGTCTGCAGACCTGCCAGTATCAACCCCGGCTAGGAATAAGTGCCTGTGCCTCCAGCTTTTAAGTGCACCTTCTCCTGCATTATCACACTTGACAGACGGATGCAGAGAACAGAATCCTGTCACTGTCAATGCAGAGGTCAACACGCTCATCAAAGAACACGCAGACAACCCCCAAGTGTTCATCTATACAGATGAATCTGTTGTAAAGAAGCAGAGAAGTGCATGGGCATTTACAGCCCGTTCAGCGGGCCGAACCATCCAAGAATCCAGTGGTGCCCACACTATGCCCACGAGCAGCATGACGATGGAGGTGATGGCAGTAACACAGGCTTTCCTATGGCTAGAAATCACAGCATTATACCAACGTGTGTGTACTAAGTGATTCAATGAGCATGATTCGGAAGGTCGAAGCTGGATCTGTACGTAGACAGTGGACTGAGTCGCTGAGGAAGTCTGTTGTCCGTAAAGTCACCTTCATCTTTGTCCCGGGACATGCGGGAGTCGAGGGAAATGAACGAGCTGATAAACTGGCTGGCTCTGCACCCCCTGTAGATGGCCAGCCCATGGATCGTGCCGATGTTATTAACGTCCTTAAAGACATGTCGAGAACAGAAGACTTTGACGTCAGTGAATCCACATCGCTGTCCAGGATGAAAGACTTGGGAGTAAGAATTGGCACGGCCAGACACGAGTGGTACATCGGGAAAACGAGGTGCCTCGTTAACCAACACAGAACTGGCACTATTAGCCACCAAACGCTGATGCTTATGCTGGGGGGAGGATCTGAGCACCTATGGACCTGTCCGGAGTGCAATGAAGATACCCCAACTGATAACTGATAACTGATAGTGCTACAGATACGCGAGAAAGTTAGGATCTTGTTGTGGTATTCTCTGGCGCTGGATGAGTCTACAGACCTCTAGAGTACGTCACAACTTCTCGTGCTCATTCGTGGTGTCAATTTGGACTTTCATATAACGGAAGAGTTAGCGTCCGTTTGCGGCATGCATGGAACAACAACTGGGAAAGACATTTTCGTGGAAGTGCAAACAATTTTGCAAGACTATAATCTTCAGCGGAATCAGCTTCGAGGTGTTACAATTGATGGAGGAAAAAATAACATAGCTGGAGTGAGGAACGGTCTGGTGGGGCAGATCAGGACTCAGTTGGAAGATTTGCAAATTCTGGGCGCTGTGTTCATACACTGCATCATACATCAGCAAAAACTCTGTGGGAAGACTTAGATATTTATTGTGTACTGAAACCAGTTGTTTCTGCTGAGAACTTGATTCGTGAACACGCACTCAATCACTAAATCCAGGCTTTTCTTGAATAAATTGATTCTGAATGCTGTACTTGCCTTATCACACATCAGTCAGGTGGCTCAGCTGCGGTAAAGTTCTGCTTCGTTTTTACAAGCTCCGAAACGAAATAGATGTTTTCTTCACTGAAAAATATAGAGCTGATTCACAGCTGTCAGATCCTACCTGACTGTAAAAGTTGTCATTTTTGGTCGACATGAATGAACTGAACTCGAAACTTCAGGGAAAGGTTTACCTCGTCTGTGATCTCTACAGAACCATCAAAGGATTTCGGAGAAAGCTGTCATTGTTGGAAGCAAAACTGGAAGGAGAAAACCTTTCTCATTTTCACTGTTTCAAAGAGTTTGGAGAGATTTTCAGATCTTGACAGAATTGAGAGCGGCATTCTTCTGTTCCAGAATCCGTTTGATTGTAATATTGATGATGCGCCAGTTGAACTACAGTTGGAGCTCATTGGTATGCAAGCAAATAAAACTTGTTGAATTGTACCGCTGCTTACCTGATGTTGAGTTTCCGAAACTTAAGAAATTTGCCGCTGGTATGGCATCAGTGTTCGGAACAACTTATGTCTGTGAGCAAACATTTTCAAAAATTAAGTGTGTGAAGTCACCACATCGAGCAAGATTGACTGATGAACATTTGAAAGCACTTCTCTTGATTGGAAGCAGCAATTCCAAACCAAACATTGATGGTATTTTGAAAGCCACACGTCAGTTTCACAAATCTCCCTATCCTATTTTGCTGCTTAGTTTGTGAGATTCGGATATGTGTACACTAGGTCTGATGTATCTATCTTTTTGCTAACGTCGCCTTCTTTGATAACTTTGTTTAGTAAATAAATGTGTTGGTTGTCTTTGTTTTTTTGTATGCATTGCACATCCTACCTATGATTAACCTAGTTTGTCGTCTTTTTCCCCAGAGCTTTCGTTCTGGATTGCAATTATTGTTAAAGTTAGTTGTATATCCTTTACAGGACGTTTGCAGTCAACGCGTGCATTGTTTGCTATTGTTGATGCCTTGGCAAATTTACGTTCAGTAGTTACTATTACTTTCTGAACGACCGGCATCCATAACATAGCACAAAAACAAGTGCAACGTTGTCTGCTGCCAAATCGCGCGCAGCTTTGTTTCGAATGCGGGTATACCGGATTACGAAACGCGTCCGTAAGACCTTCGCCACCGAGACCGGCGCAAGTATTGTACAGAATGACTATCCGGCCCGCGCTCGCCATTTTCTCAGCTAATCCGGCCCGCCGTGAAAAAAGTTTGGTGACCCCTGCTTTAATCTGAACAATATTCGGAATGTGGTTTAAGAATTCTTCATCATCTTCATTAAAGTTTTTTTGTTTGTTTTTGCATATCCTTTACAGGACATCGCTGTTAACATCAGCATCTTTCAGCTGTCTGTTGATTTCTTGGCAAGATTACGCTCAGTAGTTTGCCATTGCTTTCTGAGCGGCCGGCTCATTATCCCGCAAGTCACGAGCGCGGGTCGAACCTCTTCCAGTTCTCGCCTCGCTGCTAGACCCTGCGAGGATAAACGGGATTACGGAGAAAGTGGTGTAACCCCTCAGCAAGAGAGACCGGCTTCATTAAAGTAATGCGAGTAATTTTTATTTTAAATGGGCATTGAAACGTTGGTAATATGATCGTATGCGCGCATTTATTAATTTATCAGGTGTCCCACCGCGAGATAAAGAATTGATACAAGTATATAAATAAAAAGGAAAGATAAACGGCTTTAAAAGGGTTTTTAAAAAGTTGCTATGACTTGGCTACTGTCCCATGTGTCCCATGGGAAATACAAATGTTTGCTGTCCCATGGACAAGCCTGTTAATACCTCACATGGACAACAATCCCTTTCAAATTTAATATCTGAAATATGACTGATTATGTTACAGGATTATTAAACTGAGGCTGGGATGGGCCCTAATTATAACTTCTCTTCTGAGGTTGAACAGAGAAGAGGTAATGGAAAACAACTGGACTAGACCAAGTAAAGTACAAGACCAAGTAAAGTACAAGACCAAGTAAAGTACTAGACCAAGTAAAGTACAAGACCAAGTAAAGTACTAGACCAAGTAAAGTACCAGACCAAGTAAAGTACAAGACCAAGTAAAGTACAAGACCAAGTAAAGTACCAGACCAAGTAAAGTACAAGACCAAATAAAGTACAAGACCAAGTAAAGTACCAGACCAAGTAAAGTACAAGACCAAGTAAAGTACCAGACCAAGTAAAGTACCAGACCAAGTAAAGTACCAGACCAAGTAAAGTACAAGACCAAGTAAAGTACAAGACCAAGTAAAGTACCAGACCAAGTAAAGTACCAGACCAAGTAAAGTACAAGACCAAGTAAAGTACCAGACCAAGTAAAGTACAAGACCAAGTAAAGTACCAGACCAAGTAAAGTACCAGACCAAGTAAAGTACCAGACCAAGTAAAGTACCAGACCAAGTAAAGTACAAGACCAAGTAAAGTACAAGACCAAGTAAAGTACTAGACCAAGTAAAGTACAAGACCAAGTAAAGTACTAGACCAAGTAAAGTACCAGACCAAGTAAAGTACCAGACCAAGTAAAGTACCAGACCAAGTAAAGTACAAGACCAAGTAAAGTACCAGACCAAGTAAAGTACCAGACCAAGTAAAGTACAAGACCAAGTAAAGTACCAGACCAAGTAAAGTACCAGACCAAGTAAAGTACAAGACCAAGTAAAGTACCAGACCAAGTAAAGTACCAGACCAAGTAAAGTACAAAACCTTTTCAGGCCATGGGTCATATTAGATATATGGTGCTAATTCCATGTTTATGAGTTGAGTTGAGTTGAGTTGAGTTGAGCTAAGAACCGACATCACTGCACTCAGAACATTCCCATATGCTCTCCGTCCCCTCGTTCAACAGCAAGCGAAGAGTCACACTACTAATCGTTCCCACTGCTATTTGATTGAATGTTCTCCTGGTCATTCTTCTCAGTTGTCAGATTCTACCAGAACCCCTGCCTATCTCCCGCAATCTCATCCTTTCAACATACAGGTTCTCAATCTATTCATTGACCTGCTCCATCTGGCCCCACAGGCGCACGACTACCTCTCCCATGTCCATAGGTAATCTACCACCAAGAGGTGCATTCCCTGCCAGCATATCAGCCTGTTCAATCCCCCGCACTCCCGCTTGGCTGGGGCATAAAATCCAATCAATTCCCACAATCTGTGACCCCTGAAGCGAGGTGAGCCATTCCACACGAAACATTCCTTTCTCCGCCTGACTAAGACCAGGCAGCACTCAGTTTTACGTTCAGTAGTTTGCCATTGCTTTCGAAATGAGAAGTCAGCATTGAAGTCCAACTGACCAGCATAAGAGTTGTACCTTTTAGCATAAATGTTATTCAAGTATATGCCCCAACAGGAGAATCCAGTGAAGATAGTGTACAAGAATTTTATAATGTCATAGAGTCTGCCTTAAAGAAATGTAAAATTTGAGAAATAAACATCATAATAGGGGACTTCAATGCAAAAGTAGGAAATCAAGGAGATAGATACACAGTAGGAAACTATGGTTTAGGAGAGAGAAATGAAAGAGGATACAGTCTCTTAGAGTGGGCAAAAGAACAGGAAATGATTGTAGGAAACACTGGTTTAAGCGTTAACAATAGCAAAAACAGTTCGCAGTGCTGATTGTTATAGTGACCACAGATTACTTACAGGAACATTGAGGATAAAGTTGAAGAAAGTCAAGTATATAACAAGAAACACTAAATATGATTTGTGTACATTGAGTAATGACAAGAAAATACAAAACAAATTCAACATAGAAGTACAGAACAGATTTGATATATTTTCTGATCTAGAGATATTATTCCAGGATGTGAATGATCAATGGGAAATGTTACAGAATTCAATCAGATTGGCTGCAGAAACAACTATTCCAAAATTAAAGAAGATGGGTCGTAAGAAATGGATGACTGAAGAAATTTTACACCTAATGGAAACAAGAAGACTCAACAAAAATAATTCTGCAAAATATGAAGAAATTCACAGACAAGTCAGAATATTATGTAAGGAGACAAAAGAAGCATGGCTTGAGGAAAAGTGCTTAGAAATTGAAAAACAACACAACAGTCAAAATACCAAATTAGTGCACAAAAGAATTCAGGAACTTACTATTAAAAGAACAAGTACATCAACAGGGTGTCTAAAAACTAAAGATGGCAAAATCATAATAGAAGATTATGTGAAAAACCTTTATGATGATAACAGAGAGGAACAGTATGATATTAGATTTAATAATGAAGAATCGCCAATTTTGGTGATGGAGGTTCAAAATGTTCTTAAGCATATGAAAGCTGGCAAGGCCCCGGTGTGATAAAATCACAACAGAAATGATTAAAGCTGTAGAAGAATATGGACTAGATCAAGTCACCAGACTGCTGAACACATTATATGATACTGGAGATATAATTTCTGAATTATGTAACTCTGTATTTATTGCAATCCCAAAGAAATCAGGAGCCTTGGAATGTGATCAACATAGAACAATTAGTATAATGAGTCACATCACAAAGATTTTGCTACGAATTATCATGCAAAGAGTGAGGAAGAAAATACAACCTGAAATAGGGGAAGAACAATGTGGGTTTGTAGAAGGAAAAGGTACTAGTAAATGCTGTGTATATGCTGCGAACAGTTATTGAACGTGCTATAGAAGTAAACAAGGATATACATCTTTGCTTTATTGACTACACAAAGGCTTTTGATAGAGTTAGACATGTTAACATGGTGGATATGCTTGCAGATCTACAAATTAATGGGAAAGACTTATTAAAAAAAACATATATTGGAAACAGCAAGCTGCCATAAGGATTGATAATGAAGTGGAACAATATCAGCCTATTAAGAGAGGTGTTCGGCAGGGATGTGTAATGTCTCCAGATCTTTTTTCCCTACACAGTGAAAATATTTTCAGAAATGTAGAAGATATAAATGGAATCAGCATTGGAGGACGAAACATCATTAACATTAGATATGCAGCTGATACAGTATTGATTGCAGGCAATGCGCAGGATCTGCAACAATTAGTAGATGCGGTTGTTGTACACAGTGAGCAACTGGGGTTATAATTAAATTGTAAAAAGACACAGGTTATGGTCGTCACTATAGTGCATTCACATTTGTTTGCCTCCATATGAAAATCCATATCTCAGTAACCAACTGAGGAAAATTATGAGATTTAGCATTTAACCTTATCATCATGTCCACCCAACAAAAAAATTTGTGTTCTGGATAGTGTACAGCAGATTTCAATGTTTGTATATATGCGGTATATAATTTACGGGTCAGAGAGTCCATAATTTTAAATGTATTACACTGTCAGCCAGAAAATCAGCTTTCAATGTTGAATATTCTCAGTGGTTCACGGGATTGGCCTTATGCCAAGAACCCCGCGCTGTTTAAGCTGGGAGTGTTCAGAGGTGTCGCCAATATGTGGGTTCTTTCATGAAACCTGATTATTATTATTATTTTTTAAAATCTTACCACTTAATGCTAACTACATCGGCCATGTACTCAGAATGGACAAGACAAGTCTCCCCAAACAAGCCCTCTTTTGGTCACCAGTAGGGAAAAGAAAACGGGGAAGACTAAGAGAGACTCTGCATAGAACCATCATCAGAGAAGGCTCATTCAAAGGCCAAGTGAACATCCAGGATCTACAGCAGCTAGCAGCGAACTGCCAGACATGGAGAGCCGTGATTTCTGCCCTATGCGCCACCTTAGGCGAAAGAGGAAGACTAACTAACTAACTTATCGCTAACAATGAAATGTGCGAATATTGTTCAATGGGATTGAATGTGAAATTGTGTACACTTCAAAGCATCGCTATGAAGTTGTACACATATTTTTGTCAAGAAGCTGATCGCAGGAAACAGTTTTATACTATTATAAATTCCGAAGAAAAGAACAGTGCATGCATTGGGTTTGAGCAAACGGTCATTTCGTCGATGGGTGCAAGAATCTGGAATTAAACCACTACGCAATAACCAAACGGTAGGTTGAAAAGTTCTTGTAGACAGCTTTGACAAGGATGTCATTAGGCGAGCTATTATAAAAATACTTTTAAAAAGTCGCTTAAAAGTCGATAGGGTCGACTTCATTGCATCGGGTTCTATCCCATATGGCTCGGTCTCTTTCGCAGCGGGGAAAGCATCGCACAAAGCACGAACTCCGCAGCTCTAACGACGACCCACAGGAAGTCTCCGAAAAATTTAACCTCGTGAACCGAAAGACGAGGCCCGGAATCGAACCCACAACCTTTGGAGCGCGAGTCAAAAGGCTTGACCACTTTGCCGCGGAGACTCCTAAAATTATAAACAATTTGGATGTTATATCCAGGATTATCCAGCATTTTTATAATGATCTTGATGCCAAAGAAACAGTGACTGTAAGAAAACTTAGGGTTTGGTTGAGAAAGAACGACAATATAGAGCTATCCAAAACAACTTTGTGGAAAATTATAACGACATTAGTCTTCACTTTTAGAAAGTACAAGGGATGTAGAAATATCCTTTGCGAGCAACCGCATTTAGGAGCCATGAGAAGCAGATACCTACGTGAAATAAGAGAGATGCGCAAAGAAAATTATGACATAGTGTAATTGGATGAGACGTGGATCAATGCGCACCACACAAGTGAAAAGGAATGGCAATCAGTGGATGGAAAGATAAAGCATTATGTGCCCAGTAGTAAAGGACAGCGTTTGGCCACAGCCTATGCTGGTAGTACTCATGATGGTTTACTACAGAATGCTGGACTCGTATTCGTATCAAAACATACAGACAATAGGGATGATCATAATGAGATGAATGGTAATGTATTTAGAGATTGGCTCGAGAATACAGTACTTCCATCCCTTGATAGACCATCTTGTCTAATCATGGATAATGCATCATATCACAATGTTGTTGCCCCAGAAGACAAAATACCTAAGGCATCGAGCACAAAGGAAGCAATAAATATGTGGCTCCGAAGGGAAAATATACCATTTCCAGAAACACATTTCAAGCTACAGTTGTTGTCCCTTGTAAAACAGGCGTTAAAAGGTATGAATTATCAAATCGACAAGTTGATAGAAGAGCATGGCCATAGGTGCTTGAGACTTCCGCAGTATCATTCTCATTTAAGCCCTATAGAACTTGTGTGGACTAAAATTAAAGGACAGGTGGCAGCTGCCAATACTGCATTCAAAGTGTCTGATGTCAAGATACTAACCCAGTCCGCGCTATTAAATATCGATAAAAGTTACTTGAAAAAATGTGAGGACAATCTGTTGAAAGAGGTAGAGGACTATTGGAGAAAGAATGGATTTAATTGTACGCAACCGAGAGCAGTCATCAACCTACTGGAATCGTCCGACACAGATTAAGGTCTGAGCAGATCGCAGACCTTAATCCACGTGCACACTTACTGGGATATTTTGCTCCAACTATTCAGACGAATTGCAGGCCCTAAACATTACAGCATCAGCACAATGTAAATGGCAACAGTTTTTATTCCACAGTGATGAATTTTCAATTCCGCAAGCCCTCAGTGGTGACAAACAACTGGTATTGAAAAAAAGAAAAATCTAAACGCATTGAATACCAACAGAAGAGTATTACTGCAGTGGAAAGTGGCATATTGTGGCAAAACAAGAAATGCGAGAGAAAACACGTTGTCATATTAGGGGACAACACCCGTGCATACGAATCAATCTATAAACTTCAATGAAAAGATGACCAACATCTTGGTCGTTAAGAAGAAAGCCCACCACAGAGACACTGACAACTATTTTCATAGTGCAAAACAGGTAATCATGTTCCGTCTCTGAACGGTAAACAGCAGAGTAGACAATCTTTCACGAAGACCCAAAGCGGGTCTGTCACCCATGTATACGTGTGAACAAACTACACAGACAGTTGAACAGATCCTTAAAAATGGACACATGATGACTAAAGTGCGGTATCATTTCTGGTCACTCCATACGCACATTAACGCACAGCTATTTGGAAGCTTTCACGAACTCAATATAAAAAGCTAAATGCATCCTAGTAACATGAATACTTGTTTGCACATTATTAACCAGCAGCTGAAGAAACAAGAAGGAAATGAAAAATAAGGTAAGAAATATATTCCTTCTACTTTCCTGTCAATTTACACATTATTTACCCCACGCCTCTGAAAATTCTGTCTTTACTAATATTACACATTGCACCCTCTCGGGAGTCTCCGTGGTGAAGTGGTCAAGCCGTCTGACTCGGGCTCCGAAGGTTGTATGTTCGATTCCGGATGGCGTCTTTCATTTCACGAGTGCATTTTTTCGGAGACTTCCGAGGGTCGTCGCTGGAGCTACGGAGTTCGTGCTTTGTGCGACACTTTCCACGCTGCGGAAAGAGACTGAGCCATATGGGATAAAAACCCGGTGCAATGTAGTCAACCCTGTCGACTTTTAAGCTACTTTTTTTATTGCACCCACTCCCATACGAATCTGGCTACATCTTGTCCTTGTGTCGTTACCCGAAATTACGTGCTTTACTGTAAGACTAGTTTATTAGCGTGAATTCACTACATTTTCGCCAAAACATCAAAGAAATGTCGCCGCTTTCGATGATTTAAGTTGCTTTTGGACCTATCAAAGACATATTCCTTGGGTAGGGGTAAATATAAGACGGCAAGAAAAATTTCATAAGGATGCAACAGTCAGTTTTCAAAATAATTGATCGTGAATGACGGCATTCATTTCTGGGCACACTATAGGAAGAGCGAAGTACCACAATGTAATATACAAGTAAATGGGAATATTCTTCAGCAAGTGAATCGGTACAATTGTCTGCGAACAGTTTTAACATCTGATGGGAGATGCCTTGAAGAGATTAGAACAAGAATCGCCATGGCGAAAGTAGCCTTTAGCAAGATGAAAAACATTCTGACCAATAAAAAGATGTCAATTGAAACGAGAAAAAGAGTGTTGAGGGGATACATAGAGCCTGTTCTTTTGTATGGATGTGAAACTTGAACAATGATCAGTCAAGCTGAAAAGCATCTGATGGCTGCATAAATGTGGTTTCTGAGGACAATGCCTAGAATACCATGGACAGACAGAAAAACCAATGATCAAGTACTACAGGAAGACAAATGAAAATCGTAAATTGATTAGAGAAATTAGACGTAGATAGTAAAAATTGTTTGGACATGTTATGAGAAGAAATGGGTTGGAGAACTTAGTGACAACTGGCAAGATCGAAGGGAACAGACCAAGAGGAAGACCTAGAGGAAAATACTGGATGGCTTGGCCACATGGCATGGTCGAGACAGGAACATTGAGCTGATCCACGACTCTGGTGTTCGAGTGAAATGGCGAGTCATGACCGCCCACGCTTTCCGGCATGGCACATTATTGATTGAATCTGATGGCTTCTATAATTTCTTCTTTCAGTATGTCTGGTTCTAGTTCTTCGATGCCATCTGTATCAGTTTCTTGGATTTATGTGATATCTAATGGAATATTGAGAAGTTGTTCGAAGTACTGTCTCCATCTTTTCATTATTTGTTTTTGTTCACTTATTGGTTCTCACTTTTCGCTGTTAATTATTTCAGCTGGGTCAAATGGTTCTGCTCTGGTTCTCATAGCACTAATCTGTTTGTAGAAGCTTCTAGTTGCTTCCTTGTAGTTTTTATTTAGGGTTTCTCCATATTCCTCTCAGTATTTTTTTTTTCTCTTTATTATTATATTTGCGCGTCTTCTTGATATTCTATATTCGATGTAATCATGCCCTGTTTGCTTTTCACCCACTGTATATACTTTCGGCGTTCCACCAAAAACAGAATATAAATTTGTCTATTTCCAGAAGCCGATGTATTCTAATTGCTTTGTAGTATAATGTAAGTGAATGTTCTGAATGATTGATAGTGGTTCCTACATGGTTGGTTCTTAATGCTTGTAGTTTTGTGTGTAAGTCTAGTTATGCTAGTCCTCCTTGTTGTTTTTTTAAAAAATCTTGTCTTAGTGTTTTGTTTTGTATACTGTGATTGTGTTGCTGAAGTGTCTGTGATTGTCTGTTTTGAAGGATCTAACACTGTAGCTAGATATATTATTTTAGGGATGCTGAATGTGTTTACAACTGCTTCTTCCAAAAATTGTTGATGTCTTGTATTTGTACCTGAGTTGAGTCGAGGTGATATATTGGAAACAACAAGCTGCCATGAGGAATTGATAATGAAGTAGGTCAATATCGGCCTATTAAGAAAGGTGTGAGACAGAGTAATGTAATGTCTCCAGATATTTTTTCCCTGTACTGTGAAAATAGAAAGTAGAAGATATGAAAGGAATCATCATTGCGGGACGTAACATCAATAACTTTTGGTATGCAGATGATACAATATTGATTGCAGACAATGAGTAGGATCTGCAACATTTAGTAGATGTGGTTGTTGCACACAGTGAACATCTAAGGTTAGAATTAAATTGTAAGAAGACAGAGATTATGGTTGTCA
This sequence comes from Cepaea nemoralis, assembly GCA_014155875.1. Taxonomy (NCBI): domain Eukaryota; kingdom Metazoa; phylum Mollusca; class Gastropoda; order Stylommatophora; family Helicidae; genus Cepaea; species Cepaea nemoralis. Next base: position 117,092 of record JACEFZ010007568.1, read on the forward strand.
CTGGGAAGAAGGAAATAGCCCTAGTAAAAGGGAATATTCTTAAACAAGTGAATCAGTAGTATTATGTCGGAACAGTCATAACATCTGATGGGAGATGCCTTGAAGAGATTAGAACAAGAATTGCCGTGCGAAGATAACCCTTTTGCAAGATAGTCAACACACTAACCAATAAAAAGATGTCAAACTGCAGCGAGAAATATAGTATTGAGGTGCTACATAGAACCTGTACTTTTGTATGGATGAGAAGCTTGGACAATAAGCAGACGAGCTGAAAACATCTGATGGCTGTGAACATGTATGTGGTTTCTGAGGAAAATGCAAAGAATACCATGGACAGACATAAAAACCAATGAACAAGTCTTACAAGTAACAAATGAAAATCGTACACTGATTTTTAGAAATTAGACGTAGATAGTCACCAGTTTTTGGACATGTGATGAGAAGACATGTATTGGAGAACTTGGTGACAACTGGCAAGATCGAGGGGAAGAGAACAAGGGGAAGGCACAGAAGTAAATACCAGGAGGGCTTGGCCACGTGGCACGGTCGAGACAAGGAACACCGAGCTGATTCATGACTGATGATCGAGTGAGATGGCGAATCATGACCTCCCACGCTTATCGGCATGGCACATGATGGATGGATGGGAAGGAAGAATAATTTCACATATGTAAACCACATTTCTCTCTTCCCCCTATCCGTTGGTTGTAAGGTCCTCGTTTTTAGCCAAATGTCTTCCGTCCGGCAGGCAAAACTAAAAACCATTAAAATGTCCGACTTTTTAAATATTTTGTTATAATTTGTTATGTATTGTTGTTACAACTTACAATGTATCTACACTCTACCGTGCGTTTACATTCTTTATTAAAACCCATTGCTTAATAATATTTATTTAATTTTTCTATTTATGCCAAATGTGAAACACCAATTATTTGTGTAATTTGAATCTAACTGTTGCTCAATTCGGCAACACTAACAATGCTGTAGTCTCTATGGTCAAAATGTTAATGTTATTTCCGGTTCCGGTAGCAAAGACGCCACTTAAAATTGTTTTTTTCAATTTGTAATTTTTTGCCCTATATGTTTATGAAAATGGCTTCTAGAAAGAGACAATGCAAATTCTCAAACACTATGAAAAATAAGTTTCCATGCTTCGTTGAAGGGCGCAACGAGAATGAGGCAAAGTGTACGATTTGCGATAGCTACTTGTCCGTTGCTAACAAAGGAACTACTGACTTGGAGCGCCATGTTGACAGTGAGAGACATAGAAACCTAATCAAAGTGTCATCTAGCACACTGACGTCTTTTTTTCAGCCTAAGTACTCAAATGTGCTGCTGAAAGTGCATGCGGCTGAAGCAACTTTGGCATTTCATAGTTTGTCATCACCAGTCTTACAACTCGATGACCTGCACAGCTGTTTCGATGATTGATGATTTGAAGATTCAGAAATTGCTAAAAATATTGATTGTGCAAAAACAAAGACTGAAGCAATAATAAACTAGGTAATTCCCCCCCCCCCCCACCACACACACACACTGTTGATGAATTGGATAAATCTTTAAGTGGTATTTCATGTTTCGATCTTTCTACAGATGCTAACGATCACGGTTCGTAGAAAAATGTTCCGATCGTTGTTCAGTACTTTGACTGGAAAGCAGGTGGAATCCAAACTAAGATTCTCGAGTTAGACCAAATGAAACCTCAGAAACTATATCACAGTATATTTTGAGAACACTCCTAAAACATGATTTATACTCCAAATGTATTGCTTTTGCTGGGGACAATGCCAGTGTGAACTTTGGAGGCATGAACAGAAGAGAAGGTAGAAATTTGTATCTCGCATTTGAAGAGAGCCTTAAGCAAGCCATTAGTAGGCGTTGGATGTTCTGCACAACTGCATCCAGTTAGTTAGTTAGTCGAGGTTCCAACTTCACGGCAACGGATCATTCCTATTATGCTCCATTCCTGTACCAGTGAACATCACACAAAATGCTCCACACTGTCCAGTGTGAAAAGTGGAATAGAATGGAATCTCGGCAATCCAACAGCCCGCACAGGTACACTGTGCATAATGCCGTCGCTAGAATGCCAACACAAAATTCATCCACGAAAACCACAGTTCATAGTTGATGGACTCGGCAGTCACCAAAAAGACCTAATTGACCCGGGTTTTCTCACATGGCTCTGTCTTTTACCGCAGGGCGACCCGCCGAAAGTGTTGTATAAAGCACGAACCCCGCATCTTAAGCGCCGATTCCCAGGAGTCTCCTGAAAATGCATTCGTGAACCGAACAGGCAAATCAGTCAATTCAGCAACAGACGATAGCCATTGTTCCGAACATGCAGGTCACTGTACAGGAAAGATGTAAAAGCATTCCACTCGAATTTCACAGCTCACAGTATTGCCCACGCACTCACTCAGTAGCAGAGCGATGCAACCATGTACTACCAGTCCAACATGAGGAAAATGCGATTGCAAACCGTAGCTGCAAGCATAAACACGCCACAGGCCGTAACGGTTCAACGCCTAACCACCATGTTGGCGACCGGAAGTTCTACAACTGCATCCAACACGGCGCAGATGTAATGCAGATTGACGTTGAATCTATTGTCTTGAAGATATTCAATTACTTTTCTATATACACTGTCAGAACAGAAACTCCTTTGTCCTCCTTTTTGTCGTGTTACATCTTCCTTTTGGTGCCCAAGTATCTGGCAACCCTATGTAAGGCCATAGTCGAACTACAATAAAGTATTGCAGAAGCATTCCAAATATTCTGATATAACTTGGCAGAACTGACCAGTAATGGCGCCTCTATTAGTGGCCCTGACAAAATTGGGTGCAGATGTTACACTGTGGTTCAGCTAGAAGGCTGAGAGACTACATTAAGGATGTTTGGCCTTTGACCAACCGGACAAAAATTTAGTTTACAGAAAATTGTAGAGTTATATTTACCTAATCCGTCCGTCCGTCCAATTTGGAAAAAAAACAAAAACAAACTTTCCACCTTGTTTCAACCAGCCCGTGCGGCATCGGTTATAATAGCGGTGGTTCATGGTGCGTGGATTATTACTTTCTCTGCGTGCCATTAAAAGCTGGCTTATCTGTTGTGCAGGTTGTGTCTGTGACGTCAGCAAGGGGGATTCATTGGCCGGCAAGTTTTGCCTTTGTGTCTTTTTAGGCAATTTCTCCTGTCAATGTTGGTTTCTGGCTCGTCTATTATGCTAAGGTGCTGTCATTATATTGGCTCTTCCTCTTCCTCTGAGGTGGTGTATTCTTTCTCTGAACTGGAGCTGTTGGGAGACCATGCGTGCATCTGTTTTTGTTGTTCTTCTCTCATTTTCTGTCTGAGCTGATTCATTCCCCTTTTATATTCTTTGAACCATGTGGGGCTGTCTAGAGGCTCCTTCATTGCTGCTCTGACTTTTGGTTCGTTCCGTCTTTCGACAATATTCCACACCTTGTTATGTTCAGCCTCTGATGCTTCTTTCTTGTATATGCCCCAGTCTTCTTCCGGTTTGTCGGTGTTTTCTTCGTACTTTCTTGTTGAGTCTGGTTGATTTCTGGTTTCCCCTGACTCTTTTTGGGCATCATGGCTGTGCTGGTGTCCTTAGTTTGCTGTTTTTGCTTGGGCATGGTGTTGGCTTCATCTTGTTTCTTCTTGTCTTCTTTCTTGTGGATTGTCGTCATCAGTTTGTCGATGTTTTTCAGTTGAGTTTCATCTGACGGTGTCTCTGCGTTCTTTTTAATGGGTTCATCTGGCTTGTTTTGCATTAGTTCCATTTCAGCTCTGTGCAATTCTCTTTCGGTCTTGATCATTTGTAAGATTTCTTCGTTCTCCTTCTTCAACTCGGCCATGCGCTCCATCTCTTGTTTGATGCATTGCTGTATCTCCTTCATTTCCGCAAGCAGTTTTTCATTGTCGCTGGTTTGTGACGGTGTTAGGAGCAGCTTGATTTGTCTTTTTAATTCGTCAATCTGGCTTTGCAGCATTGATTTTTCCGCTTGCGAGATGCATGGTGTTGTCTCGTACCTCCGTATTGCTTCTTTGAATGGTGTTTTCGTCGTTATATATTTATCTAAGTAATTAAATATTAAATGAATAAATTAAAAGAATTATAAAAGTACATTAAAAATGTGTAAAGTTTGAGATAAACAAACACAGATCAATGCTGACTACTAAAATTTTGCAAACATATTCAAAAAATATGAAGCGAAATTTACAACCTAGAAAAAATGTCTAAGGAGAAATTAAGAAACTTTAAGAAGTTAACCAAATATGATAAAAAGCAAGACATTTATTTTACTATAGTTATCGTTCCTTGAAGATTAAGAATATATGTGGTTATGTTCCCTTTCTTTATTTTTGTAAAAAATACCTATTTTCTATCCCTTGCGCAAAATCAGTTGAATTCACGAAAAACATACACTGTTGCATTTAAAGACGGTACACTGTGTCTAATTTATTTTGGTGCAATAAATTAATTTAAATTAACTACAGTTAAAAGCAAGCAAAATATATGTAATAAGACAAATCGATGCATTCCAATGTCAGTGTCGAGAACAAGATACACATTATAAGGGCTCTTACAATGAACTCTATTTTAAAAGGTAACCTGACATCTTTTCGTCCTGAACTGCAACTGAGCCAAATTGGCATATGTATCTATAATTGATTGATTGATTGATTGATTTAGGAATCGACATCACAGCATTCGGGACATTCCCATAAGTGCTCCGTCCCCATCCTCAGCAGCCAGCGAAGAGTTCCAACATTAATAGTTCCAGTAGCAATCTGATTATATGTCCGTCTCGCCTTTCCTCTGAGCGTCGAGCGTCGGCCACTCGTCACTCCTCGCTGTCTCATTCTTACCAGACTATGGTGATCCATTTGCTCCTCCGAGGTGTACACGTGCTCCCACAAGGCCGCAACCACGTCTGCCTTGTCATGCATCAATACTCCACCAAGTTTTGCCGAGCCAGCCAATCTGTCCGCCTGCTCATTCCCCAGCACACCGGCATGCCCTGGAGAAAAGATCCAGGTTATGCTTGCTACCCGTGACCTCCGAAGCGAAGCAAGCCACTCTGCACGAAGCTTACCTGTTCTCACCCTTCTCAGCATGCTTTCTGAGTCAGTTACAATCACAATGTGTGTATCTAATCATATGTATCTAATGCTGAGCTAGTCTCCCTAGCATAGGGTTTAACGTCTTTCTCCGTAATCCCGTATATTCTCGTGAGTAACGCGCCGCGCTGGTAACTTAAGTGGGTATGTGAGCCAGGTCGCTCAGAAAGTAATGGCAAACTACTGACCGTAATCTTGCTTAGTACATCAACAGCAGCAGAAAGATGCTGGTGTTGACTGTAACGTTCTGTAAGGGATATGCAATATTAAAAAATATTGCCGATCACTGAACAACAGTTGGACGGGAGGGGTAGGACTCTGTCATTCGTTGACGACATCCTCGTGTATCGACAGGGTCGAGATAGACAGGCGGTTGCCAATGATATGCAGGGCGAACTAGATCGAATTTCCTCATGGTGTGCTGATGCCGATGCCCTTGTCAACCCTGCAAAGGCAACGGTTACATGGTTCTCACTAAACAACCATATTGTGAAAACAGACCTGCCGGCAGTAAGAATGGATGGGAGCAGTTTGAGTAGAACCCAGTCAATGACATATCTTGGCGTGAGGCTTGATCGTAGCCTGTCCTTCAGAGATCATGTCGATTATGTCATAACGAAGGCTCGAAAAGGTTTGTCAGCAATGAGAGTCATGGCGACTGCCAATATCGAGCAAAGACTGCTAATACTTCTGTTCCAAGGACTTGTGCTTTCACGCATCGAGTATGCCCTGGCCATCCTCACTGTCAGCCCTACACAGATTGGAAGACTTGAAAAGGTACAAAACGAAGCCATGCGCATCATTTTGGGCTGCACGAGAGACACCAGCTGTGTAGCAATGAGATACCTCCTTGACTTCCCGACAATGGAACACAGGATCAAGATCTGGAGAGCTCGTGCATACTTAAAAATAAGTGCAGATGAGCAGCACCCTCTGCATGACGCTATATTCAGAGAAAAGGGTGACAGGCTAAAGAGGGGCAAATCACGGAAGATGTCGTCAGACAGGTCTGCAGTCTTACCAGTATCAACCCCGGCAAGGAATGGGTGCCGGTGCCTCCAGCTTTTAAGTGCACTTTCTCCTGCATTATCACACTCGACAGACGGTGCAGAGAGCAGAACCCTGCCGCTGTCAATGCAGAGGTTAACGCGCTCATCTATGAACACTCAGATAGCCCCGAAGTGCTCATCTATACAGATGGATCTGTGGTAAAGCAGCAGAGAAGTGCGTGGGCATTTACAGCCCGTTCAGCGGGCCGAACCGTTCAAGAATCCAGTGGTGCCCACTCTATGACTACGAGCAGCATGACGATGGAGGTGATGGCAGTTACACAGGCTTTCATATGGCTGGAGTCACAGCATTATACCAACGTGTGTGTACTAAGTGATTCAATGAGCATGATTCAGAAGGTCGAAGCTGGATCGGTACGTAGACAGTGGACTGAATCGCTGCGGAAGTCTGTTGTCCGTAAAGTCACCTTCATCTTCGTCCCGGGACATGCGGGAGTCGAGGGAAATGAACGAGCTGACAAACTGGCTGGCTCTGCACCCCCTGTAGATGGCCAGCCCATGGATCGTGCCGATGTTATTAACGTCCTTAAAGATATGGCGAGAACAGAGGACTTTGACGTCAATGATTCCACATCGCTGTCCAGGATGAAAGACCTGGGAGTAAGAATCGGCACAGCCAGACGCGAGAGGTACATCGGGAAAACAAAGCGCCTCGTCAACCAACACAGAACTGGCACTATTAGCCACCGGACGCTGATGCATATGCTGGGGGGAGGATCTGAGCACCTATGGACATGTCCGGAGTGCAACGAAGATACCCCAACTGATAACTGATAACTGATAACTGATAATATTTTTTAAAAAAATGTAATGCTAATGGAGGACTGGATTCGATGACCTTCCCGAATTTTGGTGCATTTTAGTTTAGTCTCATATTTTCTGGAGTCCTGGTTAATTAATGACTAGTTTAGGTATATTCTGTAACTGTCATCGCTCTCTTGGTAGTCACAGTTAAGTGCCTCAAGCTGATATGCGAAAATCATGGAAGGCTCCAGCAGAGCATACAGCCAGAGATATGTGCATATTTGAGAATGTTGGGAGATGAGAAGACATGGGTCAGAATGCCCGAGAGAAAGTCTGACCTGGGCAGGGTCATGGTCACATGGGACAGTGAGTACAAGGATTTGCCGGCAGACTGCTCTGAATGGGAGGTGGAACAATTGATTCACGAGAAGTCGCGCCCAGACGATGTAATTGCCATGATCCAGATTACAGCTCATGACATGGTAAAATATAGTCACGCTTAAGTACGTGACGGTCGTGGATCTTAAGCCACGAGATGCACCTCAAGTCGCCGCCGAAGCGAATAAGCAAAATTCGCGAAGGTGACAGGGCATTCAATGTCGTGGTTGTCGAGTGTGGACGCACCAGGTTAGGAACATAGCGATGGCCACACACTGCGCCGCTATAATAATAGTAGATGTATAGTAATTGTCGTTCATATATAGTGAAACATTGTTGTGCAACTGTTCGTGCAATTGATAGTGTACATTGTATAATGTTTCGAGGAATAGAGCGTGTAAAAACTGCGCCAGTATTGTGTTATTCAAGACGCGCTAAGTTGTGATCTAAATAGTTAGTTGTTATGGACTGTACAGCGTGGAATAGCTTAAAAATAAACAAATACAATAGGAAAGATATCTGGTAAGATCAAGATCAATCAACTCTAGAGATATAAATTAGTCGCCACAGAATTTAGGGCCATGAATAATATCTCTTTCGGACCATGGAAATACTATGAATCATCTGTACAGATGTCTTTGTGCAAACAGCAAAAGAAGTGTCTGGCGCTTTACAGTTAAGATTAGCGGAAAGTGTTTAGTACAGGAGAGCCTGGCACATCTTTTTCATCTTCTGCTTTCGACCGGAATGTTGTTTTAGACGCAATTTTCTTGTGCCTGTTTACAGCAGAGCTGCAATATTTGCACCTTTTGGTCGACACATCCGACTTCTTCAGGAATTTGTTGGCCGGGTTACCTTCCCGGGGAGCCTGACATATGATACCACAATATGTAATGTAAGAATGGAGGTGGAAGCAGTTACAGCGGCATTCTGCTGGCTGGAGCATAAAACAAACATACACACACACACGCGCGCGCGCGTGTCATGATTGTAAGGAACTCACAACGCTCGTTGTGAAACGTGAAGACATGCATGCTTCGTGCAGAGTGCCATGCTTCAGTTCAAATATCAAAGATAGGAAGCATCTGTTGGATCTTTTCCCCAGGACATACTGGTGTGATGGGAAACGAGCTGGCGAAAAGACTGGCTGGGTCGTTACAGCTTGGTGGGGTATTGGTGTATGATAAGGCGGATGTGAATAGGGCCCTTTGGGATCATGTGAATAGTGTGGAAGAAAGTCATAGTCTAGAGAGTAAGGAGCAGCTGGGAGTGACCAGAGGATATGGCTGACAATCAATATCGAGGACAGGCTAGATGGACACATAATCAGACTGCAAATGGTACCGATAGAATTGGGATTCTTCGCTGGCTGTTGAAGATGAGAACGGAGCACACAAGGGAATGCCTCGAGTGCTGTGACGCCGGTTCTTGACTCACTTCAACTCAACTTTTGGTATTCTAATGTCTCTGAGTGTTAGCCATTTCTTTTTCCATAAATGTGTTCTCACGGTCGTCACTTTCATCATTGAGTGGTTACATAAAGCTGCAGCAGTTCTTCACTATGTTCAAGGTGTAGCAATTCCAAAACCATTTCGTTATCTATACAGTTGTTTTTCTTCTTCACTTCCCTGTGGAGGGGAGTATATCACATATAGTCATGCACCTGAATGTGCATCGATCTCTGACTTCAGCTTCAGTGTCAGGTTTACTTCCGCTAGACAGATTCTATTCAAGTAAGTGACCTCCATTTAACCGTAGACTGGCTTTCTTTCCTGACAATTTTATCAGAACAGTGATCGTGCAGTCAACTCTTTACAATGTCCAACTTTTGTGGGGCATTTCAACGGGCACATCTTGCACCTCCGTGGCGAATTAATTACAGATGCAGTTCGTTTTCCCATATACCGCGTTCGAAGCACAGCTGCGGGCGATTTAGCAGCAGACTGCATTGCGCTGGTTTTGATCAAAAAGGGTATGAGTGCCGGCTGTTCAGAAACAATGCAAACTACTGAACTTAATCTAGGGATGAACGATGAACTTAATCTAGGGATGAACGATGAATTTAATCTAGGGAAGAAATCACAAACGGCCCAAAAAAAAAAAAATAAAAATGCCGGCTTTGACTGCAACGTCATGTAAAGGATATTCAGCTAACATAACAACTTGAACCACAAGGTCCTCCTGTGTTGCGTGCACAAATGAATAGGTAACCAACCTTTCCCTCACTTTCGCAAGTGACGAGTGCAGGAAATCGAACTCGTGTCCATCAGTGTTCATGATATTATCACCCCAGATCGCGGTCATCCATGTTAGCGTCCCCGCCATGCTTCTTTAGCATTTATTTCCATTAATTTTAAAATGTCTTAAGTCATCCATTTCTTACAGCTTAGCTGACATTTTGAGATAGTTGTTTTTGCCACCTTTATAACTGAGTTCTTCTGTTTTTCCCATAGGTCACCTTGCAATATAATTTCTAGATTAGACGATATATCATGTCTATTCTTTATTTCCCTGTTGAATTTATCTTTGATCTCCCCATTCTTCAGTGCACGTGGATAATTTAATGTTTCTTTGTGCATATTTGATCATCTGTAATGTGATATGTATATTGACTATAACTAATCTATCATCACTGTAGCAATCTGCATTTGGTATATGGAATCATCTGTTGATGAGGATGTAATCAATCTGGTTTCACATCTTATTATCAGGCAGCTGGACAACAAATGATAATAAATACCATAGCAGCTTCATTAGAATGTCAGGTGACAGATACGATAGGGGGTGGTGGTCACCGATGTCTGTCCTAGACCATTCGCCTGAAGGAGAATCTACTGCCACAGCATGTCCCATCAGATCTGGAGATAGCGACAGGCTATCTTCTACTCTATAAATGCTGGTTGCATATCCTTTACAGGATATTGCAGTCAACCCCAGCGTTTTTTTGGCTGTTTGTGATTTCTGAATGACCAGCACTCATGCCATTGTATGAAAACCAGGCCAACGCGGATGGCTTCCAAATTGCCCGCAGCTGTGTTTTGAATGTGGTAAACGGGATTGCGAACTGCATTGAAACCCCTTCGCCACAGAGCCGGCTCTTCTAGCGACAGGCCAAATGATGTTTCAGTGTCTTGTATCTAACACATGTGCTGTCGTAACTTACTATCTTAATTAACTGACATACATTTACTGTCATTACTGTACCATTTAAATGTGTTAGTAAGTATAAGTAAAGTTATCATTACCTCCTTTGGACAACAATCTCTTTCAAATTTAATATCTGAAATAGTGGCTAATTTCTTCATTAGGATTATTAAACTGAAGCTGGGATATGCCCTAACTATAACTTCTCTTCTGAAGTTGAGCAGGGAAGGAGTAATGGAAAACTGGAATAGACCAAGTAAAGTACAAGACCAAGTAAAGTACAGGACCAAGTAAAGTACAAGACCCAAGTAAAGTACAAGACCAAGTAAAGTGCAAGGCCAAGTAAAGTACAAGACCAAGTAAAGTACAAGACCAAGTAAAGTACTAGACCAAGTAAAGTACAAGACCAAGTAAAGTACAAGACCAAGTAAAGTACAAGACCAAGTAAAGTACAAGACCAAGTAAAGTACTAGATCAAGTAAAGTACTAGATCAAGTAAAGTACAAGACCAAGTAAAGTACTAGATCAAGTAAAGTACAAGACTCAGTAAAGTACAATACCAAGTAAAGTACAAGACCAAGAAAAGTACAATACCAAGTAAAGTACTAGACCAAGTAAAGTACAAGACCAAGTAAAGTACTAGACCAAGTAAAGTACAAGACCAAGTAAAGTACTAGATCAAGTAAAGTACTAGACCAAGTAAAGTACAAGACCAAGTAAAGTACAAGACTCAGTAAATTACAAGACCAAGTAAAGTACAAGACCAAGAAAAGTACAATACCAAGTAAAGTACTAGACCAAGTAAAGTACAAGACCAAGTAAAGTACTAGACCAAGTAAAGTACAAGACCAAGTAAAGTACTAGACCAAGTAAAGTACAAGACCAAGTAAAGTACTAGATCAAGTAAAGTACAAGACTCAGTAAAGTACAATACCAAGTAAAGTACAAGACCAAGTTAAATAGAAGACCAAGTAAAGTACAAGACCAAGTAAAGTACTAGACCAAGTAAAGTACAAGACCAAGTAAAGTACAAGACCAAGTAAAGTACAAGACTCAGTAAAGTACAATACCAAGTAAAGTACAAGACCAAGTTAAATAGAAGACCAAGTAAAGTACAAGACCAAGTAAAGTACAAGACCAAGTAAAGTACTAGACCAAGTAAAGTACAAGACCAAATAAAGTACAAGACCAAGTAAAGTACTAGACCAAGTAAAGTACAAGACCAAGTAAAGTACAAGACTCAGTAAAGTACAATACCAAGTAAAGTACAAGACCAAGTAAATAGAAGACCAAGTAAAGTACAAGACCAAGTAAAGTACTAGACCAAGTAAAGTACAAGACCAAGTAAAGTACAAGACCAAGTAAAGTACAAGACCAAGTAAAGTACAGGACCAAGTAAATTACAAGAACCCTTTTCAGGCCACGAGGCATATTAGATATATGGTGCTAATCCCACGTTTCAAGACCCGCCAGCGCTCGGTTAATGACATGGTCAATAACATTGGTCGTGTTTACTTCCCTGGATATGTCCTGGCACCCATGATAGGCTGGGTCAACCTTGGAGGTCAGGTCAGGAAAACATGACCACCCTGACAGGGATTCAAACAGATTACCTCCAGGCTGGTGGGCTACTGACTGTTCTGCCACAGATCCCTGTTATTGAGTATTACAAATGTTGCATGGCCTTTGCAGAAGCAGATTTGCGTTTAGCAGTTTGCCATTGCTTTCTGAACGAGACGTCAGCGTTGAAATCAAACTGACCAGCGTTGGAGTTGTGCCCTCAACACTACAATCAGCACACCGGAAGTTTACGCGCAAGCGCATGAACCTCCATTGTCGCACACGTTTCTAATTATAGTCAATCAGAATTTCTCTTTCATTGCTAATTTATACTGTATGTTGCCAGATTTTCAAGAAAATGAAGTCAAATTTGGCCAGCATGTTCTTAGGACGTTGTTTCTTCTAAGGATGCACTTGGATTGTCTCTCTATATCAGAAATAGGGTGATGGCATTTTGTTCTGCTGTTACTGCTCAAACATGATTTATTGATGACTAATAAACACAATATCAATACATCAATCATGTGCCATGCCGGAAAGCGTGGGCGGTCATGACTTGCCATTTCACTCGATCACCGGAGTCGTTGATCAGCTCAGTGTTCCTGTCTCGTCCATGCCATGTGACCAAGCCATCCAGGTATTTTCCTCTCTGTCTTCCTCTTGGTCTGTTCCCCTCGATCTTGCCAGTTGTCAATAAGTTCTCCAATCCACTTCTTCTCATAACATGTCCAAAAATATTTGACTGTCTACGTCTAATTTCTCTAATCAATTTACGATTTTCATTTGTCTCCTGTAGTTAGTTAGTTAGTTAGTTAGTCATGGTTCCAACTTCACAGCAACGGGTCATCCCCATTATGCTCCGTTCCTGTTCCAGTGAATATCACATAAATATCTCCTGTAGTACTTGGTCATTGGTTTTTCTGTACGTCCATGGTATTCTTTGCATTTTCCTCATAAACCACATTTCTGCAGCCATCAGATGTTTTTTAGCTTGACTGCACATTGACCAAGTTTCACATCCATACAAAAGAACAGGCTCTATGTATCCCATCAACACTCTTTTTCTCGTTTAAATTGACATCTTTTTATTGGTCAGAATGTTTTTCATCTTGCTAAAGGCTACTTTCGCCATGGCGATTCTTGTTCTAATCTCTTCAAGGCATCTCCCATCAGATGTTATGACTGTTCCGAAATAATTGTACCGATTCACTTGTTGAAGAATATTCCCATTTACTTGTATATTACATTGTGGTACTTCGTTCTTCCTAGTGACATAACCTATGTCTTCTTCCAATTTAATTCCAACCCCAGCTGCTCACCGTGTACAACAACTGCGTCTACTAATTGTTGTAGATCTTGTGCATTGTTTGCAATCAATACTGTATCATCTGCTTATCTAATGTTATTGATGTTTCGTCCTCCAATACTGATTCCATTTATATCTTCTAAATTCCTGAAAATATTTTCACTATATAGAGAAAAAAGATCTGGAGACATTACACATCCCTGCTTAACACCTCTCTTAATAGGTTGATATTGTTCCACTTCATTATCAATCCTTATGGCAGCTTGTTGTTTCCAATATATGTTTTTTATAAGTCGAATGTCTTTCCCATCAATTTGTAGATCTGCAAGCATATATAAATGGTGATTAAACAGCGGTTTCATTGTCTGTAAAAATACCTGAGTGTAAACTTGTCTATTTCTATTAGCCCAGTGGTTCTCAACCTTTTTTGGCCCGTGCCCCCCTTCACCATATTGTCAGAACGTCATTCCCCGCCCCCCCCCTTTTCGTATTTCCTACCCTAAAAAACCCCCACCCCCACACAGTATACGTAATTATGGAAGGTAAATTTAATAGCATATACTAAAACAAGTCTAGACGTCCACATAAAACGTGATTTGTGGGTCTACTTACTTTATAAAATGAATTTTAGAAGAGTGAGACGTACAGAACGGTAAAGTATGAATGGAAAAACAATATCAAGTAATCGGTTCTTGTATTAACACGATCTTGAAATAATCTTCATCCCCCCACCTGGAAACCCTAAAATTCCCCTCGGGGGGGGGGGGGGGGGGAGGAGGGGGGGGGGAATTCCCCACCGGTTGAGAACCACTGTATTAGCCGTTGTATTCTATTTGCAATGTAGTATAATGCTAGTGAATGTAGTTCAGGATGATTGATGATGTGTTCTACATGGTGCTAGTTAGTGTCGTAGTACTAGTTCTCCTTTTTAAAAAAAAATCTTGTATTAGTGTTTTGTGTTTTATACTGTGATTGTGTTGCTGAAGTGTCTGTGGTTGTCTATCTAACACTGTAGCAAAATATACTATTTTAGCGATGATGAATGTATTTTCAACTGCTTTTTCCAAACTGTTGATGTATTGTATTTGTACCTGAGATGATTTGAGTTGATTTGAGTCAAGAAGCTACAATACTGCACTCAGGGCGTTCCCATCAGCGATGAGTCCTCATCTTCAACAGCCAACGAAGAGTTCCAGTACTAATGGTGCCAGTTGCAATCTGATTATATGTCCGTTTTGCTCTAGCCTAGAATGACGACTGTCGACCAGATTCTCTGACCACCCTTTTGCTGCTGCTGTCTCTCTAGACCATGATAACCTTTCTGTTCTTTCGCATTAATCACATTCTCATAGAGGTCTTTCACTTCATCTGCCTGATCATACATCAAATCACCCCTTAATCATGCGAAATAAGCCAATCTGTCTGCCAGTTCATTTCCAACCACACCAGAACGTCCTGGAGAAAACGTCCAGCAAATGCTCACAACCCGCGACCTCTGAATCGATGCACGCCATTCTACATGAGGCATGCCAGACTTGACCTTTGGACAGCAAGCGTTCTGAATCAGTTCCAATCACAAAATGCGTATACAGTTTATTTTCTAACAAATGGAAAATCTGCAGTAAACACCCCTGCCTCCACGCTCTCTTGAACCAACAATTTTCGATTTTCTTTTGCTATGAATCCACAAGTTCTTGTTTTTGCCTCTTAACACAGAGCCATCGGTATAGATAATCATATCGCCAGGACGAGAGTACTGTATTTACATCTAAGAAGCATGTCTGTGGTTTGGTTTGTCAGGGAATGTTATGCTTCTGTGTGTGTTTTTCAGGGATCGTATGTATTTTTTTGTGTGTGTTTCTTTTTTTTTTCTACAAAAATTACTTTTAATGTGCGTCGATTAAAATCTTAGTATAGATATTAACTAGCATGGACTTACACTTTGTAAAATATAACTCCATGTCATATGCCACATGACGAGCACGCCAAAAGAAGATACAGAAAAGGAGAAAAGGGATTTTCCATAAGGTACACACCAAAGTGGACGATGAACAAGAAAACCAAGGGAACACTGAAACGTCATAGGACAACAATAAACAGATGTTGTGAGGCTGGGCTACCATGCGGTTGTGTTTTCTGAAGGCTCTGTGAAAAAGTGGATATCTGGACGCAGTGATTGCGAGGATCGGCAAGTAAGCAACAGGAGAGGAATGTATTGACGAGAAACCATCAATGAAAGGACCGGGAGCAGAAAACCTAGGCGATTTCTGAACGAGGCAGTGGAATGGAAGACTGGGCTTCAAGGTGAACGGAGTAGAATAGGGAGGTTATTCGTAGATAGTAAATAGATGCCGACCCTGCGTTAAGGGCAGTCTATGTTCTAGGAGAGCGTAATCCTGTTGTTCTGCAGCGCATAATTATATGTGTGAAAACGTTCGCTGGATTGCCGTCAGTTATTTCATGTTTTCCAAGTTCAGGTGAGAACTTTTCATGTTCTGATTTTAACGAGTTACAAAACCTTGATTGTGGATTTCATGTTGAGTTATTGCTGGAAGACACGTCGAGGCATCATATTAAAAGTCAGAACGTGCATAAAATTAAATTACTTTAACAGAAACCACTGACTGTGGCCTTTTACACCCATCCATGTGTGGTGCCGAATGTTGGACAGATCATCGTCTCATTATCTCGAAAATAAACATACACATCAAACCACCACGGCGTCCTCAAGGTGTGAAAATGCAAAAAAAAAAAAAAAAAAAAAAACAACAAAATCTAAATGTCACCCGCCTAAACAGCAAGAAAATGCAGCTGTCGTTTGAAAATATGCTGGAAGACCGCCTCAAGCCCAATGCTGCAGCTAAACAGGATACAGAAACAGAGTAGAGAGCCCTAAAGGACATAATTTACAACACTGCTATGGAAATCCTGGGTCCAAACCCCCCCCCCCCCCCCCCCCCCCCCCCCGAAAGCATAAAGACTGGTTTGATGAAAATTCCGAAGACATCAACCAATTGCTGGCCGAGAAACATCTTCTCCTCAAGGCACATTTGAATGACCCGAAGTCAACATTAAAAAAAGATGCCTTCAAGAACATTCAGAGAGTATTGCAGCAGAAACTTCGGCACATGCGGGACTCCTCGCTGAGCAGCAAAGCTGATGAAATTCAAGGCTTTGCTGACAGACATGATACGAAAAACTTCTACGACTCACTGAAAGTGGTCTATGGTCCTACATCACCAGGCACAGTTCCCCTCCTTAATGCAGATGGGGGAACATTGGTCACCGATAAGAAAGAAATCCTTCAGCGCTGGGCAGAACTCTTCAGCAACATCTTAAATGCAACGTCCTACTTCGATGATAAAACTATCAACTGCCTTCCTCAAGTTCCCATCAATGATACACTTGATGACCTGCCAACCGTAGTGGAAGTAAACAAAGCCATCCAGCAACTCTCCAGCGGCAAGGCACCTGGTCCGGACTCCATCCCGTCAGAGATAATATACAAGGCAGGTGAGCCGGTCCTATCAGAGCAGCTTCACCAAGTCTTTACAAACATATGGGCAAGGCCGGATTTAGACTTGATGAGCCCTAAGCTATTTGAAATATGGGTCCCTTTATAAGTCCAGATATTCTATGCCAGTGACAAATATGATTTTCGGATACCTAGAGGGTTAAATTGAAATACAATTAAGAAGTATATTGATAGTGAAATAATAAATCTTTAACTTAAAATCATTTTTATTCATAACAAACTTAAAAATGCAAACTCTGGTAAAAAGAAACAAAACTTCTTTTTAAAGGCACAATTTACGAAGGCTTATTATCTAATCTCTTGAAACATATTATAAGGGTTAAGGAATTATATTAAACTAAAATATTTTCTTTCTTGCCTTTGCCAGAGCAAAGTCACTGATGACATCATAAAATGATAAACTGCGTAGTTTGTCGCTTTCTATGCACATGAGACTGAGGGAACATAATTTATCTTGAGTCATTGTTCTAAATTCATTTTTTATCCTCTTCAGCTGAGAAAAAGATCTTTCTCCAGAGCAATTTGCAACCATCATACTAAGAAACAATCTCAAAATTGCTTCTACATTAGGGAATGCTGATTGGTTTGTCAATTGTTGAGCCACGTTTTCTTGTAAGATATGTTACCGAAGCTGTTCTATGGTCTACAGAGTTTTCATGACTTTGAACTAAATAGGTGTTGCGCCAATCACAAAATCCATCGGATGATAATGGTGTAGAAGAATTTGAAAAGAGTTTACACACGAAACAGTATACACGACCAGTTGCTGGCGAATATACTAACCATTCTCTGCAATATTTTTCACCATTAGCCCGTTTGGGGTAGAACAAGCTTTTCGAGCAATATCTGTCTTGGTTTGCAAAAAGCTTCTTTGATTTTTCAAATGAGCCATTTGAGTGCTGACATTCTGACGGACCTTTTTCTACCCAGTATAAAATGTCATCTTTACTTAAATCACCCCAAACCCCATCATCATTCTGTTTGTTTTTTGATGCTGAATCTTCTGTGCTTGTACTACTCTCTGTTTTATTAATATTAATATTTATTGCTTCATTCGTTGAAGTAGATTCTATACAACTAGATGTACCACGTTCTGTATCAGGAATAGAGTGAATATCCTGTGACTGACTCACTGTGGTAGAGGCATTTGGTTCATCAGGCCCCTTATCTATCTTTGTTAAGAAACTATCTAATTTTGTTATCTTGCTAAGCTCTTCTTCAGTTCTCTGCTTCTTTTTCCTCTTTTGAGCTCCACTTTTATAACTTCTGGTTGACATCTTGCAAACTGTGGGCAGAATATTTAATATAACTATAAACATACATTTAAAAGTAATATAATGCATGACATTTTTTTTTTAAAAATTGAAAATTTCCTGTGATATTACCACTACTTACCAGCAAGCGATATTTTTATAATAAATAAACATGCAAAGAGAAAATTAACAATATCCTCTCAAGTTTTAATATTAGTTTAATTAATTAAATTAAAGAAGAAAAAAAAAATTAACATATACATTAATACTTAATTTAATACAATCAAAACAAAATAATATGTATTTTTTAATGTGCAGTTCTTTCAAATATATATTTAATAATATCAAATTGTAAGTTTATATATTAAACTTACAATTTGTTATTATACTGACAAAAAAAAAAAACGTTAAAAATATATGCTATAATTACAGCTACAGGTGTCCGCATAGGATCGACCTATCTATAAATTTTAAATATGGTATCTAATGTTTTATCACTTAAACCTGTTTAGGACAATATGTCATTAATTTGAATACGTTTTACCAATGTTTATTTACAAAAATTTTTTATCATGCAAAGTCTGCTGTTATTTTGACTTGAAAATATAGAAACTAGGTTCTCTACTTTCTATATTTTTTCAATTAAAATACGATGGCAGAAAAATTATTGCATGCAACACCTGCACTAACCATGTTAATTATGCACAACTATCCAACAAAGTTTTTTTAAATCAAAATATTGTAAAAAAAAATTAAATGCGGTAGAAAATATTCTTGCGTTAGTTAGGTTATGTGCGTACTTGTGTAAAATGCACTTACCTGAATTGTAACTCCAGTAAGGACACACAAAAAACACACTGTTCAAAATAATATCAACAATCAAATTATCAAAGAAACACACTGAAAATACTAAATAAAAGGTCAGAAATATTGTATCGTCTGCTGGCTCACTCGAACTACAAAAGGTCAGCGCATGCTCGAGTGTAGCGGAGCAACACAGGGGAATCCGGGAATCCCCCCTAGGGTTTGCATAACCGGTTATCGGTAATGCAAACCCTAGGCAAATAGCGCTTTGTTCTTCGAAAAGACGCGCTAAAAAAAATTGGGTGAAGAGTATGGGACGTCCCGGACGTGCAGCATTGGGACTAATAATGCTGCAGTATATTTAAGTATACATATATGACAATTGCTCACTCGGACAATATTTTTTGGGGCCCCCAAGATAGTGGGGGACCCAAGCTATAGCTTGTGTAGCTTATACGTAAATCCTGCACTGCATATGGGTGAACGAGGCCATGCCACAAGATTTCAAGAACGCGTCAATAGTCCACCTTTTCAAACGTAAAGGAAACCGCCAATCCTGTGACAACCACCGAGGCATCTCCTTGCTTTCAATTGCAGGGAAGATACTAGCCAGAATTCTTCTCAATCGCCTCACGGCCCATCTTGATCAAGGTCTTCTTCCTGAGAGTCAATGTGGCTTCAGAAAAGAACGTGGAACTGTTGACATGATTTTCGCTGCAAGGCAGCTGCAAGAGAAATGTCAGGAACAGAACTGCGAAATGTTCTCCACTTTCATTGACCTTACCAAGGCTTTTGATACAGTCAGCAGAGAAGGACTGTGGAAGATTATGGCAAAATATGGCTGTCCACGAAAGTTTGTCCAAATAGTGCGGCTATTGCATGATGGCATGCAGGCAAGAGTACAGGAAAATGGTGAACTGTCTAAGCCCTTTCCTGTCACCAATGGAGTGAAGCAAGGATGTGTCCTGGCACCAACACTGTTCAGCCTCATGTTTTCAGATATGTTGACGAATGCCTTCGAGAACAACGACACTGGAATAGACATCAACTACCGCATGGATGGAAAGTTATTCAATCTCAGAAGGCTGAAAGCTAAAACCAAAATTAACAGCGACACCGTCAGAGAGCTCCTGTTTGCTGATGATTGCGCTCTATACGCCAACTCAGAGGCGGACATGCAACATAATGTTTCAGCTTTCTCACATGCCTGTGCCAACTTTGGGCTCAATATCAATTTGGAGAAGACTGTAGTTATGTACCAGCCAGCTCCAGGGAATAATCACACTGTGCCGAATATCAAAGTGAATGGTCATAGTCTAAGTGTTGTGGACAAATTCACCTATCTTGGCAGCACTGTGTCACAAGCTGCCACAATTGATGACGAAGTGAATGCAAGAATTTCCAAGGCCAGTGCGGCCTTTGGCAGACTGTATAAGAATGTATGGGACAGAAATGGAATAAGCCTGCAAACAAAGCTGAAAGTCTACAAAGCAGTTGTATTATCCACACTGCTATATGCTTGTGAAACCTGGACTGTTTATCAGCGACACGCTAGGAAATTAAACCACTTCCACACAGTCTGCCTTAGGAAGTTACTGAAGATTAAATGGCAAGACAAGATCCCAGACACTGAAGTCCTAGAAAGAGCGTCCATGCCCAGTATCCACACTCTACTAATGAAGAATCAGATTCGCTGGGCTGGTCACTTGACTCGCATGCCAGATCACAGGCTCCCTAAACGAATTTTTTACGGCGAGTTGCGTTGTGGTAAACGCTCCCAAGGCGGCCAGAGGAAACGCTTTAAAGACACTCTGAAAATCTCACTGAATGCTTTTGGAATTCATCATGACACCTGGGAGACTGCAGCCAGAGACCGAAATTCGTGGCGTGCATCATTACGCAAGGGTGCAGTCACTTGTGAGGCAACCAGGACTGCAAGAGCTGTGAAGAAAAGACAGAACAGAAAAACCACAGCAGGAAATCCTTCTCCAGAAACGTCAAGCATTCTTTGTCCACCATTGTCAACGAACATTTCGAGCCAAAATAGGCCTTATCAGCCATCTTAGAACTCACGGCTCCATACTTTCAACCCCACTGGATGAAATGAATAGTCATCATCATTCTTGATGGACAAACAACAACAACAACAACACACATCCATCCATCCATCATGTGCCTTGCTGATAAGCGTGGGCGGTCATGTTTTGTCATCTTACTCGATCACCAGAGTCGTGGATCAGCTCCGTGTTCCTGTCTCGACAATACAACGTGGCCAAGCCATCCAGGTATTTATTTCTCGGTCTTCCCCTTGGTCTCTTCCCTTCGATCTTGCCAGTTGTCACCAAGTTCTTCTATTCATTTCTTCTCGTAACATACCCAAACAATTGTGACTGTCCACTTCTAATATTTTATGTTTTGCGGCATTTTACAGCCGGACAAAAATTTATACATTATTAGGAAAAGTAAATGTCTACTGTATTTACGAAATAATTAATACAGGAATTTAAAGAATTTCAAAAGTACAAGATAAAATGTTAATGTATGAGATAAACAAACAAAGATAAATACCGATTTCTAAAATTTTGCAAAAGTAATATAGACATATGAAATAAAATTAACATCTACAAATAATTTCTATGTGAGTTAGGAAATTGAAGACTTCGAAAACACATTATAAAAAGCTAGAAATATATTTTACTATAAATACCGTCCCCTGAATGAGAAACAAATATATCTGGTTATGTCCCTTTACCATATGAACATGTCTTTTAAAATTAATTTTTATCCCTTGCGCAAAATCAATCGAATTCACGAAAAACCTACAATGTTGCTATTAAAGACACTGTGTTTCATTTATTTTGGGACTGAGATTAATTTAAAATTAGCTACAGTTAAAAGCATGCAACTCCCCCGATGTGTCTCCACCATGACGTGGTGGGGGAGCTTGCGTGTCCCATCGACCCCATTTGCTTGCCGATGGATGGAAAACTACATATCGGACAGCTTATGGGATAGGGACCAGACTAAGAGGGACACAACCTGCTGCTCTGCAGGTATAGACTGAGGATAACAGTCAAAAGTTTAAAAGGTGCACGAAGGCAGACTTTTTTGGTCCGGACAAAACTCTTAAGGCTCCCTGTCGAGGGCTGTGGCTGAACGCCTCTAAGCCACAAACCCTTGGATCTGAGAGCCAGGCCGATACCAGTCTACCGGAAACTCTTAAGGTTCACTGTCGAGGGCTGTGGCTGAACGCCTCTAAGCCACAAACCCTCGGATCTGAGAGCCAGGCCGATACCCGTCTACCGGAAAATAGAAACATGATACTGAGCAAGCTACATGCTCAGGTCTGATACATGTTCGAAGTCTCTCAGCTGGGGGATATGAGAGATTCCCGGATGAAGGGGCCTGGCCGTTTCCCGTTCACTGCTGCACGAAGGTAAGGTGCTGAGCCGGCAGTACATGTAGCCTACCTCGTGAGCGAGTACAAAAAAGTCAGAAAAGTGCCCCAGTCGAAGGGTTACGGAAACTGTCTGTATCTAACTCATAGAGAGTGTAGTCAAAAGTGGAAGAATGTCTCATCAACGCGAAATGGAACGCACGGCGAGCGAACCTATTGCGTGGTCTGAAGTCACAAGCAAAAGCTTACCGAGTGGATGTCACTCGCAGTCTGACCGCTCCTGGTGTGTGATTGAGCGATCAGTGGCAAGTGGGATGCCCAACACATGGAAGTGAGGAACTAAAGCAGCCATGAGCAGGACGTGGAAACTCCTTGGGTGAGCCCAGTCTCAGAGCAATATGTGCCGGCTCTGCAATTATGGAAGCCTCCTTGGATAGCGAGATAATGCCCATGGTCTGCCCCTGCCTTCCCTTGAGGGCAGACCACGATATCGTTGATCGCTCTATCTTGACCAGCTGAGATGTGGGTGACATTACAACAGTCTAACGTGTCTCGAAACCAGAGGAAGGCTAACCTCACTAAAAAATGCCCGCCGGAAGTCGGAAGTGTCGTCCTACGGGTGGCAAACTAAAAATTGACACTACGCATTTACGTCCGAGTGAAATGTCTCGTCCGAATGTCTCCCGTGCTAGGAACAGCTCTGACTACCTAGTTTCCGAATGCCGCTCTTGTTCGGAACAGCTCTGACTAGGTAGTTTTCCGAATGTCTGTCGTGCCTGGAACAGCTCTGACGGGCACAACGACAAGCACATGTGCGAAAACTCGCTGAGTGAATTCCTTCTGCAGACCTGTCTGGTTTGTGCGGGAACGGCCCGGGGCGAACGAAAAGCCCAATATATTGAAGTGAGGTATTAAAGCAGCCATGAGCATGACGTGACCATTCCCTCGGTGAGCCCAGTATCAGGGCGCTATGTGTCGGCCCTGCAACTATGGAAGCAACCTAGGATGGCGGAAAATGCTATGGACTGTGCCTTCCTTCTCTTGAGGGATTGTCACCGACCGTTAGGGTGTTTCTATTGAAATAGACAGAAATCCCTATCCAAGAGTTTGCCGACAGTCTCTAGAAATTATGGCTCGTTACAAGAATGTCTAAAGGGATGGTCCCGATAGAAGAGACTGGGATTCACTTGGTAGACAAAGGCAGAAGGTGAAGAACACTCGTGTATGTAGGAAGCCCTAACACGAATGCCTAGTTTATCTGTCGGTGATCCTTCGCCAATTGATGGAGCCCCCTGTTTTAAATACTTTCACGCACTCACGCGCACACCTTGCGTTCAAAATGATCACGAGTGGAGTACGTTGGTGAAATTATAAAACAATAATACTCTTTAATAATAAAAGAGAAAATGAAAATTGTGGTTCAACTGGTGAACTATGATAGTTACATTTATGTTACAGGTACAAAAATAAAATAGTTTTCTGATGCTTAGACAGATAGCATGTCATCATTCACACCATCCAGACAGTGACACACTCAGAACACATGTAGACACAGAGTCACCTGAGATAATCTGATCTCGTTTAGGAGTAGTGCTGGCTTTCGTTTGGATTATGTCTTGGAGTCGACCCTGGCATTCGACAGGTGTACGATGCTCCTCCGGATTCCAGGTTCCGTCTCCACTAGTTGGTGGCTCAAAGTTTCGGTAACCGGACCGGTTAGGTGTCAGCAGTATCAGCAGCGAGGCTCCTTAAATCAAACAAACAGTTGCAGACTCCTTAGTGTCTTGACAATAACAATGTGTCTGAGTGTTGGTGTTGTGTGTCTGTTGTGTATGTGTCAGATGCAGAACAGGAATAAAACAATTCCTCTCTGCTATTCTGTATCAAAAGCAAAGGCCAATAGTTCTTATCAGCTTGGCTATACCTTGTATGACATGATGATACAAGGTGAAAAAGGGTCCAGAAGTGGACACCTTCTAAGACCACATGGTCCATTGGAATAGAACATGTAGACAAATCTTTGTTTGAAAAAAACATTACAAAATGTACATGGTTGTAAAACTTGAAGTGACTCATATGCAATAATTACTGGTGTATTCCTTAACACCATGGTGAGGAAGTCCTGGGCAGCCAGGATGTTTCCCTAGATAGCTAAGGAACGGCCAACAATAATTCAACCTAATCCCACATCAGTCATTAAGCATAAAGCAATCAAGTGTCGCCATGAAGTCGTGAGGTATACCCCACAGAATATACGAGCTAAATGATAAGAAGAAGGCCAGCAGGCAAGCAAGGGGGCTGAGATATTCCAGGCATTGGGCTGTAGGATGTCTCAGTTATCCCTTGTGGAGTTATTTACTCCCCAAATTCTGATTCCTCACCACATGGTATTTGCTTTGAACTTATGACCGTCAGTGTCATGTAGTTCGGCATGGCGGTGAATCAGGGGTAAGCAAATTTATGTTTGAATATATATCGCCTAGTAATATTGCTGGCATGTGAGAATCATGTTCCACATGTCTCTTCTACTTCTGCCCACATGGCAAAATCATGTTATCATATTTTCAACAAAATATACATGTAAATACATTCACAAAATGCATATGAAAATAATCAGTAAGGTTCATACATTATATCTATATATATATATATTTTTATCTATAAATATATCTAGGCCTCACATGTTTTTCTCTCAATGTCTCCCCTTTCAACTACCACGTTTCATAAATATACATGGTCGGGAAAGTTTTGGGTTTTCCCAATATCAGAATATAAATGTGTACACACTTCTTACTATAATCATAATTATTAGGTTACTACACTCACCCCCAGTCTTATTGCAGCAATTAAGATAGGTTTTGGTATAATCTACCAAAGATGGAGTTGGATTTGGCAGCCCACTTCATGTAAGGTCTGCTTGGCACAGCAGCTATGGTCGTTGTGAACCGGCCGGAAGTTGTTAGTCACAATTTCCGGTGCAGCCGTACTATTAGCATATCGCTGTTTTCCCGTTGCTAGGTAGTGACGGCCATATACTTGGTATTAATAAGGGTTGAAGACAGGGGATTTCCCTTGTGACATCATTTGATGATGACGTGGAAATGTGCTGTCCCCAATAGTACAGTGTGTAGTTTTAGTGCAGCAAATGTCTGCATCGCCAATATGACGTCATTATTAGTAATTTAGCTGCCGTACTGAATCCAGAATGTAAATAGGAATTCCACTAACGCTAGTAGTGGTGGTGTTTGCATAGTGATCTAGACTCATCCCGTCACATATGCCGCCCCTAGAGAAAAGTACGGCTCAGCGAACTTTTAGGGTGGATGAGCCTAGATCGACTATGCATTCTCCCCATAGTTTATATCTGAACCAATTGTTCCCCTCTAGAGAAGGATCTATTAGACTTCTTTCGACTCCGGGGCTGGCTTGGTACCTTGGTATGACCTGGCGTTTCTCCAGATAAGTTTAGTGAGGATCCAGTCAGAGGTGGGTATGGAAAGCTAAGAGGTTCTTCCCTCCTCCCTACTTTCTGAACAACATTTAGAGCTACCAGATGTACTGGTCGTTCTTTTGCTCTGTCATAATATTTGCGGAGCAATTTAATGTGGTAGATTTTCATCTTACCTTTCATGAAGATTTTATATTTGGTGTTGGACACTTTCTCCATTATGGGGAATGGTCCTTGCCACTCGGTCTCCTTATTAGTCCCACTAGATCTTAAGAGTAACACTTTGTCCCCTACCGCTAGCGAACGTTTAGAGGAAGAAAATTTTCCTCTCTGGGGAGTCTTCCTAGCACTAGGAAGTTGGTTACAGCCAGGTGTTAGAGTTGGGATATGGGTCAGTGCACTGCCTACTATCATGGGAGTGGATGGTTCCCCTAAATAAACATATTTACTTCCCAGTATTATGTCATAGATAGGATCAGTCATCACTGCTGCCGATATAGTTCCCTTTACAAATCTAGAGTTAACTAACACTTGGGCTATTGGTAAAGTTAGGGTAGGCGAACTTCTTGTCGCACCCATAACTTCAACCATGTTTTGCGTCAACTGACCAGGTTTTACTAGGTGTGATGCTATTATGGCATCATACGTTAAACCCGTATCATGGAGACACTCGACCAACTGTCCATTGACATTGATCTTCTCTACCACTCGATGTCCTCTCATTTCGGGAGGCGGTGGTAGTGTAGTGGTTTTCTTCCCTACCGAGAAGCAAGCCGCAATCTGGGGTTTTGTTCTGCGCTTGCAGTCTGCCGTACTGTGGGAATTATTATGACAATTCGTGCAGTATGGTTTTCTAGCCCCAGATGTGGTTTGTTTTTTTGTTATGCTGCTGCTGAGGTTGCCTCTGGTTTGCTGGTATATTGCTAGGGGTTTGTCCCTGATTGGTTGGAGGTGGGTTCTGTTGAGGTTGGGGAGGTTGCGTTGGGACCGCGTCCCCATGCGCAGTCAGATATCTTTCAGCCAAGACTATCATTTCCCCCAGTGTTTGTGCCCCTTGCTCAACGATGAAAGTTTCCATCGGCTTCGACATACAGTTCCTCAGCTGCTCACACAAAACCATCTCCCGCAAGCCCGCATAGGAGTGTTCATACTCTCCCAATGTCTCCCATTTACAGAGATAACTCTGCAGACGAGCGGACAATTGTGAGAATGACTCACCCCTCAGACGTCTTGCGGTTCGGAATTTCCGCTGATAAGCAGCTGAGGTTAACTCATATCTCTTCAATAAAGCCGATTTCAAACTTTCATAAGAGTGTTCATGGCCTGGAGGTAGTCCCTGAAAGACTACATACGCTTGTCCCCTCAGTGCCTGAGAAAGCTTCAAGTTCCAGTGTTCCCTAGCCAACCCAAATGACTCAGCTAATTTCTCGAATTTCTGAAGGTAACTATCCAATTGTTCCTGATTTTCCTCGAACGGCATCAAAGGAAAACTCATAGGACCCACATGAGAAGTCGAATGTAGCTGGGTTTCAATGCTGGGTGCCGGAGAGCTGGCGTTAGAACAGGTTGCTGATAGAGCTTGGTTTTCTAGCTCTTTCATCCTAAACTCATGCTGTCGGATTTTTTCGTTTTCCTGTAACTGCCTAAGTTCTTTCTCAGCCTCGGCCTCGATTTTCTTAAGCTCTGTCTCTGCTTCCAGTTTCTTAAGCTCGAGTTCATGCCTACGTATTTTATCTTCCCTGTCTTCTTTCCTTAACTCCCTCTCCATATCATGGACATATTTGGCTGCTTCGGGCTCCGATAACCCCATAGCTACCGCTGCTGCGTGCAAATCTGCTGATGAACTCATGACTGAGTTTTGACTGAGAGGGTGAGTGATCAGTGGACTACAATTTCTATATCAATATTATACTACTTCCCAATTCAAGTTATACTAATACAATTGCAATAATTTACAAATCTTATTAGTACATACACAAAAATGGTTAGTACAAACAATGATACAAAACACACTTTCACTCTCTCAATCGAATGGAAACAACTAATTACAGAGTTTCCTAAACTACTCTACCCTTTACTGAGATGAGAAAAAAAAATTTTTGTACCAAGTAACACAATTTATTAGAAATATTTCTAATTAGCTGGGTAGATCCCGGACCGAGACCACAGTTGTCACCGACCGTTAGGGTGTTTCTATTGAAATAGACAGAAATCCCTATCCAAGAGTTTGCCGACAGTCTCTAGAAATTATGGCTCGTTACAAGAATGTCTAAAGGGATGGTCCCGATAGAAGAGACTGGGATTCACTTGGTAGACAAAGGCAGAAGGTGAAGAACACTCGTGTATGTAGGAAGCCCTAACACGAATGCCTAGTTTATCTGTCGGTGATCCTTCGTCAATTGATGGAGCCCCCTGTTTTAAATACTTTCACGCACTCACGCGCACACCTTGCGTTCAAAATGATCACGAGTGGAGTACGTTGGTGAAATTATAAAACAATAATACTCTTTAATAATAAAAGAGAAAATGAAAATTGTGGTTCAACTGGTGAACTATGATAGTTACATTTATGTTACAGGTACAAAAATAAAATAGTTTTCTGATGCTTAGACAGATAGCATGTCATCATTCACACCATCCAGACAGTGACACACTCAGAACACATGTAGACACAGAGTCACCTGAGATAATCTGATCTCGTTTAGGAATAGTGCTGGCTTTCGTTTGGATTATGTCTTGGAGTCGACCCTGGCATTCGACAGGTGTACGATGCTCCTCCGGATTCCAGGTTCCGTCTCCACTAGTTGGTGGCTCAAAGTTTCGGTAACCGGACCGGTTAGGTGTCAGCAGTATCAGCAGCGAGGCTCCTTAAATCAAACAAACAGTTGCAGACTCCTTAGTGTCTTGACAATAACAATGTGTCTGAGTGTTGGTGTTGTGTGTCTGTTGTGTATGTGTCAGATGCAGAACAGGAATAAAACAATTCCTCTCTGCTATTCTGTATCAAAAGCAAAGGCCAATAGTTCTTATCAGCTTGGCTATACCTTGTATGACATGATGATACAAGGTGAAAAAGGGTCCAGAAGTGGACACCTTCTAAGACCACATGGTCCATTGGAATAGAACATGTAGACAAATCTTTGTTTGAAAAAAACATTACAAAATGTACATGGTTGTAAAACTTGAAGTGACTCATATGCAATAATTACTGGTGTATTCCTTAACACCATGGTGAGGAAGTCCTGGGCAGCCAGGATGTTTCCCTAGATAGCTAAGGAACGGCCAACAATAATTCAACCTAATCCCACATCAGTCATTAGGCATAAAGCAATCAAGTGTCGCCATGAAGTCGTGAGGTATACCCCACAGAATATACGAGCTAAATGATAAGAAGAAGGCCAGCAGGCAAGCAAGGGGGCTGAGATATTCCAGGCATTGGGCTGTAGGATGTCTCAGTTATCCCTTGTGGAGTTATTTACTCCCCAAATTCTGATTCCTCACCACATGGTATTTGCTTTGAACTTATGACCGTCAGTGTCATGTAGTTCGGCATGGCGGTGAATCAGGGGTAAGCAAATTTATGTTTGAATATATATCGCCTAGTAATATTGCTGGCATGTGAGAATCATGTTCCACATGTCTCTTCTACTTCTGCCCACATGGCAAAATCATGTTATCATATTTTCAACAAAATATACATGTAAATACATTCACAAAATGCATATGAAAATAATCAGTAAGGTTCATACATTATATCTATATATATATATATATTTTTATCTATAAATATATCTAGGCCTCACATGTTTTCTCTCAATGTCTCCCCTTTCAACTACCACGTTTCATAAATATACATGGTCGGGAAAGTTTTGGGTTTTCCCAATATCAGAATATAAATGTGTACACACTTCTTACTATAATCATAATTATTAGGTTACTACACTCACCCCCAGTCTTATTGCAGCAATTAAGATAGGTTTTGGTATAATCTACCAAAGATGGAGTTGGATTTGGCAGCCCACTTCATGTAAGGTCTGCTTGGCACAGCAGCTATGGTCGTTGTGAACCGGCCGGAAGTTGTTAGTCACAATTTCCGGTGCAGCCGTACTAATTAGCATATCGCTGTTTTCCCGTTGCTAGGGAGTGACGGCCATATACTTGGTATTAATAAGGGTTGAAGACAGGGGATTTCCCTTGTGACATCATTTGATGATGACGTGGAAATGTGCTGTCCCCAATAGTACAGTGTGTAGTTTTAGTGCAGCAAATGTCTGCGTGGCCAATATGACGTCATTATTAGTAATTTAGCTGCCGTACTGAACCCAGAATGTAAATTAGGAATTCCACTAACGTAGTAGTGGTAGTGTTTGCATAGTGATCTAGACTCATCCCGTCACAGGGATGACCGAAGTCCTCGACTGTTCGAACTTGACCAGCTGGGATGTGGACGGTACCACAAAAGTGAGAGTCTCCCAGGATTGCTAACCTGGTCAAAAATGCACGCGAAAGCCGGATGTGTGACCTAAGGGTTTTCAACCCAAGGGTGCCTAACGCACACCGCAATCACATCTGAAAAAACACTCCGGATGAACGAAAAGAAGAAGAAGAAGAAAAGCATGCAAAATAAATGATCTAAGAAAGTAGATATTTAAATCAATGCATACCAACGTCTGTGTCGAGAACAAGATACAAATTACAAGGATCTAACAATGGACATTATTTTAAAAGGTACACTGACGTCTTGTTCTGATCGGCAACTGGGCCAAATTGAAATATGTATCTAATGTTGATGGAGGACTTGATTCGTTGATCTCACCGCATTTTGGTGCATTTTATTTTAGTCACATATTTCCTGGCGTCCTGGTTAATTAATGACTACTTTAGGAATATTCTGTAACTGTCATCATTCTCTTGGTATTCACAGTTAAGGGCCACAAGCTGATAAGAGAAATTCATGGATGGCTCCAGCAGAGCATACAATCAGAGAAGTGTGCGTACTTGAGAACGCTGGGAGATGGGACGACGTGGGTCAGAATGCCAGAGAGAAAGTCAGAAATGTGCAGGGTCATGATCACATGGGACAGTGAGTGCAGGGATTGGCCGGCCGGCTGCTCTGACTGGAAGATGGAACAAATGATTCACGAGAATTCGCGCCCAGGTGATGTAATCATCTACATTGATGTCTTTGCGCTAACAGCAAAAGTAGTGTCTGGCGGTTTATAGCTAAGATTAGCGGACGGTGTTTAGTACAGGAGAGCCTGGCATATCATCTTCTTCTTCTGCGTTCGTCCGGAATGTTGTTTTAGACGTAATTTCGTTGTGCCTGTTAACAGCAGAGCTGCGATATTTGCAACTTTCGGTCGACACATTCTACTTCTTCAGGCATTTATTGGCCGGGTTACCTTCCCGGGAAGCCTAGCATATTGAACCACAACATCTAATGTAAGAATGGTGGATGTGGAGGCACTTACAGGGGCTTTCGCTGGCCGGAGGATAAATCACACCCACACACACAAGCGCACTCACACACGTCGTGATTGTAACGGACTAACAGCGCATGTTGAGAAACGTGAAGACAGGCATGCTTCACGCAGGGTGTCGTGCTTCAATTAAAACAATCAAAGACAGGATGCATCTGTTGGATCTTCTCTCCAGGACATGCTGGTGTGATGGGAAACGAGTTGGCGAAAAGACTGGCTGGGTCAGCACCGTTGGGTGGGGTATTGGTGCGTGATAAAGCGGATGTGATTAGGGGCCTTCAGGATCATGCTATAGTGTGGAAGAACAGATAAATCATTATCATCTAGAGAGAATGGGGCGGCTGGGAGTTACCAGAGGATATGGCTGACAATCAATATCTAGGACAGGCCAAACGGACACATATTAATCAATCAGCTTCCATCTCCAGAATGAAGGTTGTTTGCAATGGTCTCAAACACCGTCTCTGACCCTGACTGTACATTTTGTCTCGCTGATATCGTCCATCTCTTGAAGTTATCTTCGCACTTTTATCGTTGTCTACCTCTTGCTCGCTTGCCCTCAACCTTGCCCTCCAGCATGATGTTTATAAGAGTATCATGTCTTCTAACGTAGCCCAAATAGTTTACTTGCCTCCCCTTTATTTCTTTCATCAACTCTCTTATTTCCAGTGTTTCTAGAACTTCTGCATTTGATTGTTTTTGTTTCCATGAAATCCGACACATTCGTCTGTATATCCACATCTCCAGGGCCTCTATTCGACTTTCTAGTTGCTTGTTCAATGTCCTGACGGTTACATAATCAAGCTGCAAAAGGTACAAATAAAATTAGGATTCTGACTGTTGAAGATGAGAACGGAGGGGGTAAAGAAATACCTCGAGTGCTGTGATGTCGGTTCTTAACTTATTTCACCTCAACTTTTGGTATTATATCGTATCTGAGTGTCAGCCATTGCTGTCTGCATACATTTGTTCTCACAGTCGTCACTTTTATCATTGAGTGGTTACATAAATCTGCACTAGTTCTTCACAATGTTCAAGGTGTAGCAATTCCAAAACAATTTCATGATCTATACAGCTATTTTTCTTCCTCATTACCCTTTAGACGAGACTATGACACATGTAGTTATGCATTTCAGAGGTTACTATCTCTGACTTCAGCTTCAGTGTCAGGTTTACTTCTTCTAGAGCAATGGTTCTCAACCTTTTTTAACCCGTGGCCCCTTCACCATGTGTCCAGACTGTCATTCCCCTCCCCCTACCTTTCCAAACTTTTCAGCCTCAAAAGGTGCATTAATAATAAAATGCCTATAATACTGAAAATCCTTATTTTCTTCAATAATTGTACGTAACCTTTACATGCAAAGATACATTTTATAGTGTAGTTTTGTACAGTTAATGGCAAATGAATGTGTTGATGGATATTAAATCTTAAATAAAAGCATTTTTATATTCATAATATTTTATTAAAATACCACATTAATCATACTACAATAAACAAACATTTAAAACGTCAAAGAATTGTAGCTGAACATACACCACCAGAATGCCAGAAAATTGTGCCTCATCAAGCAAAACGCTCATTACAAAACCAGAATATTGTAGATTCGTAATTAACTTCATTTAAATGAAGATTTTAATAAATGAGAACACTATGATTGTTTTTCCCGCAGAGATTCTGAAATACGCGGAGGAGTGCTTGAAAACGTACAGCGAAGATAATTTTTAACATCTAATCTATTACGTCGTTTCGTTTTCATTTCCAACAGAGCTGAAAAGCCTGACTCACAAAGATATGATGACGCAAATTATAGCAATGCACAGATTGCTTTTTCTGCCACTTTTCTGTAGGATTGGTTTCTCATCGAACACATCTCTTGCTCCCGAATCATTTTTCAGGTTCAGAAATTGATCTTGACAATCATCAGAAACTTTTTCAACTGATAATTTGTTTCGCAGCAAATCCAGCTCATCATCACTAAGTTCAGGAAAATATCGCTCAAATTCATTTTCTAGCGCTGTCAAATGCTGCGAAATTTCATTGTATGCAAATTGTGGAAGTGCTTGGTCTTTACCATCAACAACGAGAACGGATGACACCTTCTCAAACATTGCAACATTTGTTTCGCAGCAAATCCAGCTCATCATCACTAAGTTCAGGAAAATATCGCTCAAATTCATTTTCTAGCGCTGTCAAATGCTGCGAAATTTCATTGTATGCAAATTGTGGAAGTACTTGGTCTTTACCATCAACAACGAGAACGGATGACACCTTCTCAAACATTGCAACATTTCCAGTTTTCTAGCATGCTCATAAAAGCTCTCAAGGCATCCACAAACTGTATGATATTTGTATTCCTTCCTTGCATAAGAAGACTGAGTTTATTCAACTGCTCAAAAATATCAACTACATAGGCAAGGCGCATAATCCATTCCTCATCATCCAGCCAGGGGAAAAAGTCAATCTTACCATGAACTTCAAAAAATAATTTGAGCTCGTCTCTCAGCTCATATACGCAGTTACATTTCCTCTTGACAGCCATCGAACATTTTTGTTGAAAAAAAGTAAATGGTGGCTTGTATCCATATCAACGCATAACTGCTTAAAAAGCCGTGAGTTGAGAGCTCCTCCTTTGATAAAATTCATTATCTGAATGGTTTGATCCAAAACCTTCCCCAATGGAGCTGGAAGTGTTTTGAAGGCCAATGCCTGACGATGGATCATGCAATGAATTTCTTTCACTTTTGGGGCACGTTTTTTCACACTAACTTGAAATCCTGATTTGGTCCCCAACATAGCTGGTGCTCCATTTGTGCAGCACCCACACATATTATCCTATAAAAGATTTTCTGATTCAAAGAAAGATTAAACCTTTTCCAAAATATCATAGGCCTTGGTAGTTGTTTCAAGAGGAGAACAAAAAATAAGTTCTTCATTAAATGATCCTGAATGCACTTACCTTGCAAACACTATCAACTCCGAATACGATGCCACATCAGCCGATTCATCAATCTGAACTGAATAGAGCCCAAATGCCGCAGACTTGATCTCTAGCACAACTTGACCCTTGATGTCACTGGCCATATAGCGGATCCTCATTTGAACAGTTTCATTTGATAGTGAAACCGCTGCAAGTGTTTTCTCTGATTCACTTCCCAACACAATTTCCACCATCCTGAGACAACAAGGTTTGATAAACGTTTCTTCGATTGTATGTGGGTTTTTTTCTGCTTCGCTATCTCCAGTGCTACAACACAGGACGCTTCCTTAACATTTTGGTTTGTTTCTTGGAATGCCCCTGTTAAATCCAGTCTCATCCTTTTGACAGCATTCCCTAGACGTTCAAAATAGGTTTTGTCCTTGCCCTTGTGTTGAGGATGAACATTCAACAAATATTTTCTCCACTTTGTTGGTCTCATAGAATAATTTGACAAACGTTTACTACAAATAACACATTGAGGTCATTCTGCTCCGTTGATGACAATATTTGTGAATCCTTATTGCAAATATGAAAGATCATTCTTTCTTTCTTTGAAACTCATCATGGGCTTCCGATTCTGTAAATATAAAACGAAAAAGTCCAGATCCACACGCACACACACACGCACACGCACGCACACACACACACACACACACACACACACACACACACACACACACACACACACACACACAACACAACACACACACAATATATATATATATATATATATATATATATATATATATATATATATATATATATATATATATATATATATATATATATAGACATACTGCCAGTAGTGGGATGTGCTCAATATTTAAATTTCAATCCCGAAACAACCACATAATCAATATATATATATATATATATATATATATATATATATATATATATATATATATATATATATATATATATTATATATATATATATATATATATATATATATATACA
The DNA here is from genome assembly GCA_014155875.1 of Cepaea nemoralis. Taxonomy (NCBI): domain Eukaryota; kingdom Metazoa; phylum Mollusca; class Gastropoda; order Stylommatophora; family Helicidae; genus Cepaea; species Cepaea nemoralis. The sequence goes on from JACEFZ010007568.1 coordinate 152,276, forward strand.
TACATACTAAAAGAAGAATTTATAGAAGCCATCAGATTAGCCCCATTGAACAAATCACCGGGACAGGATGAAATACCAAATGAACTAATTAAAGCAGCAAGAGAAGTAGGAACAGCTTGGCTACATAGACTATTCAACCATGTTTGGGTAGAACAACAGACACCACGGGACTGGGGAAAAGCCATAATTATCCCAATTTGGAAAAACAAAGGCAGCAAAAGAGACTGCACACAATACAGAGGCATTTCACTGTTGAGTCATACTGGGAAAATATTTTGCAAAATTCTAGAAAAAAGATTACGAACTACTTTAGAACCCCAGCTAAGTGAAACACAGCTTGGATTTAGGAAAAACAAAGGTTGCACAGATGCCATTTTTGTTCTTAGACAACTTATAGAAAAATCAATCGAATTCAATGAAACACTCTACTTAGCCTTTGTCGACCAAGAAAAGGCATTCGATAGAGCAGATAGAAACAAGCTGTGGGAAATCCTTAAACAATATGGAGTTAGTACACATCTAACAAACCTATGTAGAAGTTTATACAACAACAGTGAATGCATAGTGAGAGCAACTGGAGGACACTCAGAACCCTTCACCATAAGATCTGGAGTACGATAAGGTTGTGTCCTGTCCCCTCTCTTGTTCATAACATATATAGACAACATATGTAAAGAAACCAGCCAAGCAGAGACAGCAAGAATACCGCATGACGAGAACACAGAAGAAGAACCATCTGCAAATCTAACCATTAGAGAACTCCTGTTTGCGGATGACCAAGCACTAATAGCAAAATCAGAAGCTGAATTACAAGACCACATGAATAGTCTAAACTCACTCTAAACGAAATGTGTAGGGAACATAACATGAAAATTAGCACAAGCAAAACAGAGGTAATGACTATAACTAAAGAAGAACAAACAACAACAATTCACCTAAACGAACATCCATTGAAACAAGTAAAGAGTTTCAAGTACCTAGGAAGTATAATATCATCAAATGGCAGATCAGAAGGCGAGATCGAAAATAGGTGCAATAAGGCAAATCAACTCATTGGACAAATGGCACCAATACTAAAGAACAAACATGTATCAATAACTACTAAGAAAGCACTTTACAACACAATCTTCCTGCCAACTCTATGCTACCAATGCCAAACCTGGACAACGACAGAAAAAGAGAAAAGAAAAATCTCAATAACAGAAATGAGGTTCCTGAGAAGAATACTCAACGTATCAAGAAGAGATAAGATCAGAAATGAAGAAATCAGGACTAAAGTGGGGGTTAGATTTTATCAGAAAGCAGCAAGTCAAATGGTTTGGTCATGCAAGTAGGTTACCAGTCAACAGCATGCCACAACAAGCAATGATGTACAGACCAGATGGAATCAGAGGAAGAGGCCGACCACGTAAACGTTGGACGGAGGGAATAGCAGAGTCCATGGGAATATCGATATACGAAGCCCATAATCGGGCACTCTTACGACGTTTATACCTCACCTCGACACCGCAAGGTACAAGAGGAACATGATGAGATGAGATTATATATATATATATATATATATATATATATATATATATATATATATATATATATATATATATATATATATTATATAACCACCCCACACACACACATATATATATATACACTCACACAGACCACGTCATGTTGTGATGACGTCAGCTTGCATGGCCTATCTATCGGCGCTCGTAAATCTGAATGAGATCGTGATGACATGTTACCCCCCAAAAAAATATATAGTCTCTGTAGAGCAGGAGTGTCAAACTCAATCGCTCGGCGGGCCAAAACTCAAATCACACGTAATTTTGCGGGTCGGACAGGATGAACATTCAATAAGCCGAAAATTATATCTTTTTTAAACATTAATTTAAATTAAAACAGAAATAAAAGGTTTAATAATAAAACATCATTGGTATACACATTTTCACTCTTATGTCAATTTGTCAGAGCACGATGTTTGGCTTCTTGTCTTGGCTACAAGTTCGTTTATGTTGGGAGTAATGTTTTGTATCATTGAGATTCTCATGATGAACTGCAAGTGTTCATCAGTGAGGCAACTCCTGTGTGATGGTTTGTTAATCTTCATCACATAAAACCCCTGCTCACACACATATGTGCTACATATGTGTATGTGCCAAACATGCTCAAGGTTCGAGCCGCATGTAGACAAAGCCGCGGCATCTCTTCAGGAATGAAACGAGTGAACTGTGCAGGGCCCACAGTGTCGTACTTTGCCTTTAGTGTCCCATTACGCTGCAACTCTATTAACTCCATCCACAAATTTACATGTGCAGTTTCCATATTTATGGCAAATGGATTACGAAACAGCTCGAAATTACTTTTCTGTGCTTCAAAGTCACTAAAGTGCAGTGCGAACTCGGCGTGAAGTAAGCTAAGTTTTTCAGCAAAGTGTGCATTGGGAAACACCATAGCAGTGACTTGGTTTAACATTGCCTGGCAACAAGAAAAGTGAGACAGGTTGCATTGGTGCATTTGTGTCTCCATTAAGCGCAGCTTCACGTGAAATGCCCTGACTGCATCATGCATATAAGTGATAATGTGATCCCGTCCCTGGAGCTGCAGGTTCAATTCGTTGAAATGAGTGGTTATATCAGGCAGAAACGCCAACTCACATTTCCACTGTTTATCACGGAAAACTGTGGAATCTTTTCCTTTACTGTCCTTGAATTGACAGATTTCCTCGATCAGCTGGAAACATGTACTGAGAACTTTACCCCGACTTAGCCACCGCACCTCTGTATGATAAGGCATGTCACTGAACGCCGACTCTATTTCCAGCAAAAAAGACTGAAATTGGCTGTGATTTAAACCTTTGACTCTGATAAATTACAATGATCATTACATCTTCCATGTTGAGGACTTTACTACACAGCGATCCTTGGTGTATGATGTAGTGAAATGCTATCAATTCACCAGTACAGTTCTCCTGCATATTTTCAACTAGTCCACTTTTTTCGCCACACATCGCCGGTGCTCCATCTGTTGTCAGTCCCACGAGTTTGTGCCAAGGCAGGTTCATGTTGGTTAATCTTTGACATACGTTGTCAAAAATGTCTGTTCCTGTTGTTGTCCCATGCATGGATTTCATGTCCAATATTTCTTCTGTAACATTCAAACTGGAGTCCACTCCACGGATAAAGATGGCGAGCAGTGTCAGTCGTGTTATTACTTTTATCGACAGCAAGGGAGAATGCAACAAAGTCTTTGCCTTTTTCGATCAGCTGTGTTTTCACATCAGTGGCCATCTCACAAACCCGATCAACAATCGTATTTCTGCTAAGGCTTACCTTTGCAAACATCTGCTTTTTGTCTGAACACAAGACGTCACACACTTTCATCATGCAGCGCTTCAGAAACTCTCCTTCTGTAAATGGTCGGCCTGATTTTGCGATCTCCTCTGGCACAATAAAACTATCTTTGACTGAGCATCAGTTTGTGATTTTGCTTTGGTGAAAAACATCTGCTATTGTCACTTCAATTCTTCTGCATTCTATAGCTCTGCTCTGCATTCAGGCTGTTTAACTTGTCTTCATGATTAGTCTCGTAGTTGCTTCTCAGATTATATTCTTTGATCACAGCCACATTATCTCCACAAATTAGACACACAGGTATACCGCCAATATCAGTAACATATATTCAGCCTCCCAGCGGCTTTGTCAGGCTTTGTTTTCAGAATCAACTTTTCTCTTGGCCATTTTAAAGGCTACCTTTGATTTTCAAAGATTGTGCATCTACCGACAGACGCGTGATTGATATCAGGTTAACCGTAGCGTTAAAATGTGATGTAATATCCGCACATTGCACTACTTTCATTTTTATGCGCCAATCCAAAAACGAGCATCTGAACGTTGCTAGGTAACTATAACGACGAACACTAACTCACTATACAACTTTTATTTTCACTTATTCTGATCGAAGCGAGAACTCTCTCAGGTAGCCTATCATTCGGAAGCCTGCTAATTGGGGAATTTAATTCGCATTTTATATCGCGACCATAAAAAAATATATTTGCATAAATTTCTTTCTTGGGCCGAATATACGTGTACGTCGGTTGAGACCTCTCAGGCCTGATATGATTGTACGGCGGGCCGGATGTGGCCCGCGGGCCTTGAGTTTGACACATGTGCTGTAGAGTGATGACAGATTACACATAAATACTACAATGGATGTCGAATACAATCATGCATTCATTGGCATTCAAATCTCTGTAAATATTCCATAACGATATTAGTCATCATTGTAGTTTTACAAGGAACCGGCTGTTTCCTGCTATTGAAATATCACATCATGCGATATTCATAATTTTCGTTTGATTCTCTCTTACTAGTCGAAAATTACACAGTATATGTAAAAATATAAGCTAAATTTAATAACATACAAGAACACGTCTAGACGTCTGCATAAAACGTGATTTGCGGGTCTACTTACGTTATAGAAACAATCTCAGAAGGGCAAGAAGCACATAACCGTAAATTATGGAGGGAAAGTAATATCAATTAATCGGTTCTTGTATTAACGCGATTTTGAAATAATTGGGGACGCTCAATCTCCCGATCACGATTTGTGTGGTCCTGAAGCCAATTTGAAAATGACAATCTGTGTTCTTCATCCCCCCCCCCCATCATGGAAACCACCCTAACATTCCCCCCTGGGGGGGGGGGGGTTGCGGTAATTCCCCACCGATTGAGAACCACTGCTCTAGTCAGATTCTATTCAAGTAAGTGGCCTCCAGTTAACCATAGATAGGTTTTATTACCTGACAATTTTACCAGGACAGTGACCCTGCAGCCTACTTTTAACAATGTCCAACTTTTATGGCATTTTGAACGGGCACAACTTGAACCTCTGTGGCGAAGGCGTTACGGGTGCAGTTAGTACTCCCCTATACCGCGTTCGAACCACAACTGGGGGGGGGGGGGGAGATTTGGCAGCAGGCCTCCTTGCGTTGGATTTTATAAAAAAGTGTATGAGTGCCGGCCGTTCAGAAAGCAAACTGCTGTACGTAAACTTACCAAGAAATCACAAACAGCCAAAAAATGCTGAGGTTGACTGCGACGTTATGTAAAGGATATGCAACTAACAACATCTTGAACCGCAGGACCTCCTGTGTTTTTGACTCTCATCTGAGAAGGTTAGACTTCTGATCTCACTGCCCAAGACCACAGTTCCCGGCATCTGTATCGCAATTATCCTTGGAACATTTGGTTAGCTCCTTTGGCATTTTGCTGACCGTCAATGCAACACAACAGCAAAAGCATTCTGCAAGGTGATATTACCACGGCCCATGGGTCCTCAGTTGTCCCGGCGGCCCGGAGTGTGGGATCAAAAAGCTGTGCATCCACTCCCGAGGAACCGACGCACTCCCAATGCTCAAGTAAAAACAAGTAACCATATCCACGCCTCCATCACCCACATCCTCGACATGGGCACACCAGTCTAAATGAGGCTCCGGCGAAGCGTCTCTTGCAACCATTCCATCATTACCCCTACCCCGTTCAACATCGGAAGAGAAGTTATATTAGGGTCCATCGCTAGGCTCAGATTAATAATGCTGTGACAGAGTCAACCACAATTCGGATATTAAATTTGAAATGTATAGTTGTCCAAAGTGGGTATGACCAACTGGTTCCTTCAAAACACAGTGATTTGTTAAAAATTCCGCCGCGGAGCAAGCACGACGGGAGTCTTCTGATCGTCAGAAATAGGCCCCATTCCCAGAATGTTTCGGCCCTTTACCTTCATTACCTTCTCTGGGGGTGAGCCAACATCTGACAAATGAGATCCCTATAGGTGCCATCCTTGACGATTAAATAAAAATAATAATGGCTCGCAATTCCCCCAGGGACCAGAGCCACCCCATCAGGTCCCCAGCCCACGTCCCCGTGTGTCATTGGGATGACCGCCTCTGCCTGTGGTCCTCGCAAGATCAAGTTCAGATACTACACTTTGATCTTAGCCAAAAAAGCAGAGACGGGATCCCTGCCGAAACTCTCCAGATGCTCTCCAACCGCATCCCCGATGTCTCCATCACCATGAACTGTCCGTGTTATAAATCTCCCCATGAAGGCACCCCCTCCTCCACCATCCTCCCTACACATCGCTCCTACAACGGCAGATCGACCTTCTCGTGGGAGCCTTCATAACACAACCAATGCCCCACCACTTCCAACTCACCCATGAAACCATCCCATCTAGCTCTTTCGACCTTTGCCGCTTGTATCCATGAGGGCAGGTTTGCGCCAGTTGGTGCGGTCGTTTGCCCGGTTGACTCTGTCCAGGGAGGCGAAGTGGGCAGCTGTCCTAGACCAGGCGCCTGAAGGAGAATCTACTGCCACAGCATGTCCTAACAGATCTGGAGATTGTGACAGGCTACCTTCTACTCTAAAAATGCTGGTCGCATATCCTTTACAGGACATTGCTGTATCCGCAGCATCTTGGATGATTGTGATTTCTAAATGACAAGCACTCATACCATTTTATGAAAACCGGAGCAAGGCAGGTGGCTTCCAAATTGCCGGCAGCTGTGTTTCCAACGCAGTATGTGGGATTGCGATTTGCATTCATAACCCCTTCGCCACAACGCCGGCTCTTCTAAAGACAGGACACATCCTATTTCAGTGTCTTCTGCTTACAACATATGCAGTCTTAAATGACATACATTGTCTGACATTCTTGTTCTATCTAAATACGTTAGTATAGGCAAAGTTGTCATTGCTTACTGTGGAAAACAACCCCTGTCAAATTTAACATCTGAAATATGGCTGATTCCTTCGCAGGATTATTAAACTGAGGCTGGAATGGGCCCTAATTATAACTTCTCTTCTGAGGTTGAACAGGGAAGGGGTAATGGAAAACAACTGGACTAGACCAAGTAAAGCAAGTAAAGTACAAGACTAAGTAAAGTATAAGACCCCTTTTCAGCCCATGAGGCATACAAGATATATGGTGCTAATACCACAGTTTAAGACCCTCCAGTACTCGGTGAATGACGTGGTCAATAACATTGGTCTTGTTTGCTTCCCTGGGTATTTCCTGTCACCCATGATAGGCTGGGTCAACCTTGGAGGTCAGATCAGGAAAACATGACCACCCTGACAGGGATTCAAACAGATTACCTCCAGGCTGGTGGGCTAATTACTGTGCTGCTTCAGCTCCCTATTATTGAGTATTACAAATGTTGCATGTCCTTTGCAAGAACTTGTGACCTGGCTGATTGACTAAGCTTTGCGTTCAGTAGTTTGCCATTGCCGGGGTTAGGGACGCTGTTCGTAATCCCGTATACTCACGTACGAAAGACAGCTGCCCAAATTTTGGCAGCCGATCGCGTCGCGTTGGTTCCTTACGGAAGGTATGTGAGCCGGTCGTTAAGAAAGCAATGACAATCTACTGAACGTAAAAAACTTGCCAAGAAATCAACAGCAGCTGAAAAATTCTGGTGTTGACTGCAATGTCCTGTAAATAGGATATCCACAAATAAAAGTGTGCCAATGCTCTCTGAATGAGAATTCAGCATTGAAGTCCAACTGACTAGCATAGGAGTTGTACCCCATACACTACAATCAGCACACCGGAAGTTTAAGCGCACGGACATTAACAGCCATGGCCGCACACGTTTCTAATTACTGTCAGTTATAATTTCTCTGTCATTGCTAATTTATGCTGTATGTTGCCAGATTTTCAAGAAAATGAAGTCAAAGTTGGCAAGCATGTTCTAAGTACGTTGTCTCTTCCAAGGCTGGATTGTCTAGCCATATCAGAAATAGGGTGATGGAATAATGTTCTGCTGTTACTGCCCAAACATGATTTATTGATGACAAATAAACACAATATAAACGGTGATTAAACTGCGGCTTCATTGTCCGTAAAAAGACCTGAGTTTAAACGTGTCTATTTCTATAAGCTGGTGTTGTCTAATTGCAATGTAGTACAATGCTAGTGAATGTTGTTCTGGATGATTGATGATGTGTCCTACATGGTTGATTCTAAATGCTTGTAGTTTTGTGTGCAAGTCTTGTAGTCCTAGTCATCCTTATTTCTTTTTTAAAACTCTTGTATTAATATTTTGTGTTGTATACTGTGATTGTGTTGCTGAAGTGTCCGTGATTGTCTGTTTTGAGGGATCTAATACTGTAGCTAAATATATTATCTTAGAAATGATGAATGCATGTACACCTGCTTCTTCCAAAAATTGTTGATGTCTTGTATTTGTACCTGAGATGAGTTGAGCTGAGTCAAGAAACTACGTCACTGCACTCAGGGCATTCCCATAAGCGATCAGTCCTCATCTTCAACAGCCAACGAAGAGTTCCGGTACTAATGGTGCCAGTTGCAATCTGATTATATGTCCGTTTTGCTTTAGCTCAGAATGACGACTGTCGACCAGATCCTCTGTACCACCCTTTGCCGCTGCATTCTCTCTAGACCATGATAGTCTATCTGATTCTTCTGCATTAATCACATTCTCACAGAGGTCCTTCACCACATCTGCCTGATCATACATCAAATCACCCCTTAATGATGCGAAACAAGCCAATCTGTCTGCCAGTTCATTTCCAACCACACCAGAGCGTCCTGGAGAAAAGATCCAGCGAATGCTCACAACCCGCGACCTCTGAATCGATGCAGAGCCATTCTACATGAAGCATGCCAGACTTCACCTGTGCCAGCAAGCTTTCTGAATCAGTTCCAATCACAACATGCTGTATACAGTTTATTCTCCAACAAATGGAACGCTGCAGTAACCACCTCCACCTCCATTCTCAGACTTGAGGTTGTGGTGTCTTATGCCAAGCTCTCTTGTACAACAAATTTGTCATTTTCTTTTGCTATGAATCCACAGGCACTTTTCTTTTGCCTCTTAACAGCAGAGCCATCGGTATAGATAATTATAGTGCCAGGACGAGAGTACTGTATTTATACCTATGAAGCATGCTGTGTGTCAGTGAATGTCATGCTTCTGTGTCTGTTTTTCAGGGAACGTATGTAGTTTGTTTTTTCTTTTATTTTTCTACAAAAATTACTTTTAATTTGCGTCGAGTAAAATCTTAGAATAGATATTATGGATTTAGACTTTGACTGTAAAATATACTTCCATGTCATATTAAAAGTCATAACGTAGCATTAAAATCAAATTACTTTAACGAAAGCACTGACAAACTACTGACTGTGGCCTTTTACACACGTACATCCATCATGTATCATGCCGATAAGCGTGGGTGGTAACGTTTTGCCATCTCACTCGAACACCAGAGTCGTGAATCAGCTCCGTGTTTCTGTCTCGACCATGCCACGTGGCCAAGCCATCCAGGTATTTACTTCTTGGTCTTCCCCTTGGTCTCTTCCATTCGATCTTGCCAGTCGTCACCAAGTTCTCCAATTCGTTTCTTCTCATCCCAAAATAATTTTGACGTCTATTGTTTTGTTTTGCGGCTTTTTACGGGCCGGACAAAAATTTACCTAAACCCTGTAGCAGAGTTACTCTGTTATATGTATCGTAGAGATATGACAAAATTTTATAACGGAATTCAAAAAATCACAAAAGTGCATGATAAAATTGTAATGTTTGGTATAAACAAACAAAGATAAATACTGATATCTAAAACTTTGCGATATTAATTAGACATTTGAAACAAAATAAACATCTACAAAATATTTCAAAGAAAATTGGGAAATTTAATACTTTAAACAAACATCAAAAGCTAGATATATATTTTACTATAATTACAGTCCCTTGAAAAAAAATATATCTGGTTATGTCCCTTTACTATATGCACATGTTTTTAAAAATTAATTTTTATCCCTTGCGCAAAATCAATCGAATTCACGAAAAACCTACAATGTTGCATTTAAAGACAGTACACAGTGTTTCATTTATTCGGGACTGAGATTAATTTAAAATTAGCTACAGTTAAAGCATACAAAATATAATGTTTAAAGTCGCTTAAGAGTCGACAGGGTCGACTTCACTGCACCTGGTTTTATCCCATATGGCTCAGTCTCTTTCGGCAGCGCAATAAGCACGAACTCCATAGCTCCAGCGACGATCCTCAGGAGCCTCTGAAAAACTGCACTCGTGAACCGAGGGACATGGCCCGGAATAGAACCCACGACCTTCGAAGCCTCAGTCAGACGGCTTGACTACTTCGTCACGGAGACTCTTATGCAAAATATATGAACTAAAAAAGTATATATATAAATCGATGCATACCAATATCTGTGTCGAGAACAAGATACAAATTACAAGTTCTGAACGGCAACCGGGCCAAATTGAAATACATATCCAATGCTGGCGGAGGACTGGATTCGTTGACTTTCCCACATTTTGATGTATTTTATTTTAGTCACATATTTCCTGGAGTACTGGTTAATTAATGACTAGTTTAGTATATTCTGTAACTGTCATCTTTCTCTTGGTATTCACAGTTAAGGGCCACAAACTGATAAGCGAAAATTATGGATGCCTCCAGCAGAGCATACAACCAGAGAAGTGTGTATATTTGAGAACGATGGGAGATGAGAAGACGTGGGACGAAATGCCCAAGAGAAAGTCAGACCTGTGAAGGGCCATAATCACATTGGTACATTGGACAGTGAGTGCAGGGATTGGCCGGTAGGCTGCTCTGAATGGGAGATGCAACAACTGATTCACGAGAATTCGCACCCAGGTGTTGTAACCATCTGCACACATGGTTTTGTGCTAACAGCAAAAGAAATGTCTGGCGGTTCATAGCGAAGACTCTTCTTCTTCTGTATTCGTCCGGAATGTTGTTTTAGACGTAAGTTCGTTGTGCCTGTTTACAGCAGAGCTGCAATATTTGCATCTTCTTCAGGCATTTGTTGGCCAGGTTACCTTCCTGAGGAGCCTATCATATACCATAACATTTAATGTAAGAATGGAGGTGGCGGCAGTCACAACGGGGTTCCGCTGGCTGGAGAATAAAACAAACCAACACACGCTTGCACGCACGATCGTATGCACGCACGCACGCACGCGCACACACACACACACACACACACACACACACACACACACACACACGTGGTGGTTGTAACGGACTCACAGCACATGCTGAGAAACGGGAAGACAGGTATGCTTCGTGCAGGTTTCCAAGCTTCAGTTAAAAACATCAAAGATAGGGAGCATCTGTTGGATCTTGTCCCCAGCACATGCTGGTGTGGCGGGAAACGATGTTGTGAAAAGACTGGCTGGGTCTGCTCCATTGGGTGGGGTATTGTTGCGTGATAAAGCGGATGTGATTAAGGCCCTTTGGTATCATGTGAATAGTGTGGAAGAACAGATATAACATCATCGTCTAGAGAGAATGGGGCGGTTGTGAGTGACCCGAGGATATGGGTGACAATCAATATCCGAGGATATATAGGAGGAAGTATAACAGCAAAATTAAATGAGATGTAGTACCATCAATTTCTAGTTTGTCAAAAAAAAAGTTTTTAATTTCTCATGTATGCACAGCGTTCCTTTAATCCAGAGGTCACCAAACTACGGGCCGCGGGCCGGATCCGGCCCGCGACGTCCTTTCATCCGGCCCGCGACGGTACTCAAACTAGCTTGATATAACGTATGAAACACGAGACGTTGTGATACAATTTAAATGTAAATATTTTGTTTAGAATAATAGGAGATCTTCACAGTTGCGGAGACCTCCTGGCTGCTCTAGGCTGTTTATTTATGCGGCCCTATTTATATATTTTGCAAACCCTATTATGAGATATATATTCTATTACCAAATGAAGCCGCCTGCCGCGGCTCTACAAGAGTATGGAGTAGCATATCCCATGATACCCTGGTAAAAAATGCATAGGATGCTGGGATGTTGTGCTGGCGTGCCTATAAAAGCCCAGTCACGCCACGTTCCCGCCTCTTTGGCCTTGAGAATAGCTGAGGCCGAAGAGACGCTGATGTCTAATTTTCAGCAGAGGGTTTGAGCTAATCCCTCTGAACCATTACCCAGCAGTTGCGAACGTGCCCCAGGCACGGCCGAGCGTGGCCATTGTTTTTCCACACCGCAATTTTTAACATAGAAGTAAAGAACAAATTTGATATATTGTCTGATCTAGAGATCCTGTTTCAAGATGTAGATGATCAATGGGAAACGATGAAGAATTCAATCAGTTGCGCAGCAGAAAAAACTATTCCAAAAGTAAAGAAAGTGGGCCGTAAGACATGGATGACTGAAGAAATTTTACAACTAATGGAAACAAGAAGACAGAACAAAAATAATCCTGCCAAATATGAAGAAATTCACAGAAAAGTGAGAACCTTATGTAAGGAGGCAAAAGAAACATGGCTTGAGAAAAATTGCAGAGAAATTGAAAAACAACACAACAGTAACAATGCGAAACTAATGCACAAAAGAATTCAGGAGCTTACTAATCAAAGAACACGTACATCAGCAGGCTGCCTAAAGACAAAAGATGGAAGTGTCATAATAGAAAAAGATCAGATATTACATGAATGGTCAGATTACGTGATAAACCTGTATGACGATAACAGAGACGAACAGTATGATGTTCAAAATAATAATGAAGGACCAGCAATTTTGAAGATGGAGGTTCAGAATGCTCTTAACCATATGAAATCTGGCAAGACCCCCGGTTCAGACAGCGTCACAACAGAAATGATTAATGCTTTAGAAGAATATGGAATAGATCAAGTTACCAGTCTGCTTAATACAATATATGATACTGGAAATATACCTCAGGAGTTATGTAATTCTGTATTTATTGCAATCCCAAAGAAATCAGGAGCCTTGGAATGTGATCAACATCGAACAATTAGTATAATGAGTCACATCACGAAGATTTTGCTAAGAATTATCATGCAAAGAGTTAGGAGGAAAATACAACCTGAAATAGGAGAAGAACAATGTGGGTTTGTGGAAGGCAAGGGTACAGTAAATGCTGTGTATATACTGAGAAACATAATCGAACGTTCTATAGAAGAGTAAACAAAGATCTACACCTTTGCTTTATTGACTACACAAAGGCTTTTGATAAAGTGAGACATGTCAACATGATAAGGATGCTTGAAGATCTACAAATTGATGGAAAAGATCTTAGACTTGTAAAAAACATATATTGGAAACAACAAGCTGCCATAAGAGTTGATAATGAAGTAAGCCAATATCAGCCTATTAAAAGGGGTGTGAGACAGGGATGTGTAATGTTTCCAGATCTGTTTTCCCTGTACAGTGAAAGTATTTTCAGAAATATTGAAGATATGGAAGGAATCAACATTGGGGGACGATGCATTAACATTAGATATGCAGATGATACAGTCTTGATTGCAGACAATGAACAGGACCTGCAAAATTTAGTAGATGCGATTGTTACACACAGTGAACAACTAGGGTTAGAATTAAAATGTAAAAAGACACAGATTATGGTCGTCACTAGGAAGGACGAAATACCACAATGTAATATACAAGTAAATGGGAATATTCTTCAACAAGTGAGCAGGTACAATTATCTCGGAACAGTAATAACATCTGATGGGAGATGCCTTGAAGAGATTAGAACAAGAATCGCCATGGCAAAAGTAGCCTTTAGCAAGATGAAAAACATATTGACCAATAAAAAGATGTCAATTGAAACGAGAAAAAGAGTGTTGAGATGCTACATTGAACCTGTACTTTTGTATGGATGTGAAGCGTGGACAATGAGCAGTCAGGCTGAAAAACATCTGATGGCTGTAGAGATGTGGTTTCTGAGGAAAATGCAAAGAATACCATGGACAGCCAGAAAGACCAATGAACAAGTCCTTCAAGAAACAAATGAAGATCGTAAATTGATTAGAGAAATTAGACGTAGACAGTCAAAATATTTTGGGCATGTTATGAGAAGAAATGGATTGGAGAATTTGGTGACAACTGGTAAGATCGAGGGGAACAGACCAAGGGGAAGACCTAGAAGCAAGTACCTGGATGGCTTGGCCTTGTGGCATGGTCGAGACAGAAACACGGAGCTGATCCACGACTCTGGTGATCGAGTGAGATGGCAGAACATGACCGCCCACGCTTACCGGCATGGCACATGATGGATGGATGGAATTGAGAGGGCAGACAGGCCCTGTGAAGATCCAAAAGATCCAAGAGGATCTTGATTGTGGATTGACGATTATCTGCTGCGAGGTGAGTTTTGAATGAACCTTCATAGTTTAAATAGGAACATAGGAATAGAATAGCTATGTTTGTGTCCGAGAACAATAATGGAGGGGTACATGCCTGGGAAGAGAGGAAGAGGAGGGCCAAAGAGAAGATGGGTGCAGGATGTGGCGGATGATCTCCAGATGGGTGTATCTGAAGTGGGACATCTTGCTTATGATCGAGAGGTTTTCCGGAAGGTTGTTATGGGAGCGAGTTTCTGCAAAGGACATGCTACTGAATGAATGACCTTTGTTCCATCTTGTTGTCTGATAATTGCTGGTGTTGTGTATCAGACTACAGTTGCAGTGTTGGATGACTACCCATGCCATGATGGAAGATCACTGGTACTGTGTTGGATGACTACCCATGCTGTGATGGAAGATCACTGGTACTGTGTTGGATGACTACCCATGCTGTGATGGAAGATCACTGGTACTGTGAAGGATGATGATGTGTATGTTTATTCATGGGGATGCCTATTTTATTTATTTGTGCATTGGCATTATTAATCAGATGTTGTTGTATCTTTGCAATTACATTATTCTGATTCCCTGTACACGGACCTGAATTTCTTCTGATATTTCTAAATCTTTTCTAGTCTTGTTAGCCGTAGAAATAGAATGAGAATCTCTGTCTTCTTATTCCTCTCTTCTTCTACGGCCCATGAGCAGTCGGCGTTGTGCTATTATCTCTATCATCTCTGTGCGGTTACACAAAGGTACCTATAAACTGTATATGTACCTTTGATGAGCCGTAGCTTCACCAGTGATCCCTAGTCCTCTGCTCTTCTTCTGTTTCAATAGGATTTTAATTATGTTTCTAATTTAATGTCTTTTTTCATTTTCAGATCCCGTGTACTTCACCCTTAATTATGGCTGCTAGGAAAACAAAAGTGAACGCCGAGTGTCGATTTTTCAATAAGGAATGGGGAGTAAAGTACTTCTTTGTTGAAACAAAGGACCAGAAAACAAGTTTGCGTAATATGCCGCGAAAGTGTTGCCGTTTTGAAAGAGTACAATCTTCGGCGTCACTACGAAACAAAACATGTATCAACATATTCAAAGTTTTCTGGAAAGTTACACTCTGAGAAATATGAGTCTATTAAACGTGTTTTTGAAACACAAAGAAATCTCTTCACGAGAAAATTTGCTGAAAATTAATCTGTCACTCTTACAAGTTACAAAACAGTGCATAAGATGGCAGAACGAGGAAAGCCGTTTACTGATGACAACTTCATCAAAGAGTGTATGATCGAAGCAGCAAATGACTTGTGTCCTGAGAAAGCCGATTTGTTTGGAACTATCAGCCTTTCGGCAAGTTCAGTTGTGCGGAGAACAGAAGAACTTGGAGAGAACATAGTGCTACAGCACCCTCTGCATGAAAATATATTCATAAAAAAGGGCAACAGGCTAAAGAGGGGCAAATCATGGATGGGTCGGGCGGAGGATATCATCAGACAGGTCTGCAGTCCTACCAGTATCAACCCCGGCAAGGAATGGGTGCCTGTGCTCCAGCTTTTAAGTGCACCTTCTCCTGCATTATCACACTTGACAGACGATGCAGAGAACAGAATCCTGACACTGTCAATGCAGAGGTCAACGCGCTCATCAATGAACACGCAGACAACCCCCAAGTGCTCATCTATACAGATGGATCTGTTGTAAAGAAGCAGAGAAGTGCATGGGCATTTACAGCCCGTTCAGCGGGCCGAACCATCCAAGAATCCAGTGGTGCCCACACTATGCCCACGAGCAGCATGACGATGGAGGTGATGGCAGTAACACAGGCTTTCCTATGGCTAGAATCACAGCATTATACCAACGTGTGTGTACTAAGTGATTCAATGAGCATGATTCGGAAGGTCGAAGCTGGATCTGTACGTAGACAGTGGACTGAGTCGCTGAGGAAGTCTGTTGTCCGTAAAGTCACCTTCATCTTTGTCCCGGGACATGCGGGAGTCGAGGGAAATGAACGAGCTGATAAACTGGCTGGCTCTGCACCCCCTGTAGATGGCCAGCCCATGGATCGTGCCGATGTTATTAACGTCCTTAAAGACATGTCGAGAACAGAAGACTTTGACGTCAGTGAATCCACATCGCTGTCCAGGATGAAAGACTTGGGAGTAAGAATTGGCACGGCCAGACACGAGAGGTACATCGGGAAAACTAGGTGCCTCGTTAACCAACACAGAACTGGCACTATTAGCCACCGAACGCTGATGCTTATGCTGGGTGAAGGATCTGAGCACCTATGGACCTGTCCGGAGTGCAATGAAGATACCCCAACTGATAACTGATAACTGATAGTGCTATAGAAACGCGAGAAAGTTAGGATCTTGTTGTGGTATTCTCTGGCGCTGGATGAGTCTACTGACCTCTAGAGTACGTCAAAACTTCTCGTGCTCATTCGTGGTGTCAATTTGAACTTTCAGATAACGGAAGAGTTAGCTTCCGTTTGCGGCATGCATGGAACAACAACTGGGAAAGACATTTTCGTGGAAGTGCAAACAATTTTGCAAGACTATAATCTTCAGCGGAATCAGCTTCGAGGTGTTACAATTGATGGAGGAAAAAAAAAACATAGCTGGAGTGAGGAAGGGTCTGGTGGGGCAGATCAGGACTCAATTGGAAGATTTGCAAATTCCGGGCGCTCTGTTCATACACTGCATCATACATCAGCAAGAACTCTGTGGGAAGACTTAGATATTTATTGTGTACTGAAACCAGTCGTTTCTGCTGAGAACTTGATTCGTGAACACGCACTCAATCACTCAATCCAGGCTTTTCTTGAATAAATTGATTCTGAATTCTGTACTTGCCTTATCACACATCAGTCAGGTGGCTCAGCTGCAGTAAAGTTCTTCTTCGTTTTTACAAGCTCCGAAACGAAATAGATGTTTTCCTCACTGAAAAATATAGAGCTGATTCACAGCTGTCAGATGCTATCTGGCTGTAAAAGTTGTCATTTGTGGTCGACATGAATGAACTGAACTCGAAACTTCAGGGAAAGGTTTACCTCGTCTGTGATCTCTACAGAACCATCAAATGATTTCGGAGAAAGCTGTCATTGATGGAAGCAAAACTGGAAGGAGACAACCTTACTCATTTTCACTGTTTCAAAGAGTTTGGAGAGATTTTCAGATCTTGACATAATTGAGAGTGGCATTCTTCTGTTCCAGAATCCGTTTGATTGTAACCGTGATGATGCGCCAGTTGAACTACAGTTGGAGCTCATTGGTATGCAAGCAAATGACTTGTTGAAAGAGAAGCACAGAGAAATAAAACTTTTTGAATTGTACCGCTGCTTACCTGATGTTGAGTTTCCAAAACTTAAGAAATGTGCCGCTGGTATGGCATCAGTGTTCGGAACAACTTATGTCTGTGAGCAAACATTTTCAAAAATTAAGTGTGTGAAGTCACCACATCGAGCAAGATTGACTGATGAACATTTGAAAGCACTTCTGGTGAAGTCCCGCAATGATGATTCCTTTCATATCTTCTACGTTCTATTTTCACAGTGCAGGGAAAAAATATCTGGAGACATTACATTACTCTGTCTCACACCTTTCTTAATAGGCTGATATTGATCTACTTCATTATCTAGCCTTATGAAGCTTGTTGTTTCCAATATATCACCTCGACTCAACTCAGGTACAAATACAAGACATCCAAAATTTTGGAAGAAGCAGTTGTAAACATATTCAGCATCCCTAAGATAATATATGTAGCCACAGTGTTAGATCCTTCAAAACAGACAATCACAGACACTTCAGCAACACAATCACAGTATACAACACAAACCACTAAGACAAGATTTTAAAAAAACAAAACAAGGAGGGCTAGCATAACTAGACTTACACACAAAACTACAAGCATTAAGAACCAACAATGTAGGAACCACTATCAATCATTCAGAACATTCACTTACATTATACTACAAAGCAATTAGAATACATCGGCTTCTGGAAATAGACAAATTTATATTCTCTTTTTGGTGGAACGCCGAAAGTATATACAGTGGGTGAAAAGCAAACAGGGTGCCATGACGGCACGCACCACCAAAAGGAAAAAGGGGTTTTCCCAGATGGACACGAAAGTGGACAAACAAAAGGAGAAACCAATGGGAACGTAAAAACGTCATAGAATAACAACGGAAGACGCTGTAACACCAAGACACGAAGGCACTTGTGTTTTCTGAGAGCTCCGTATTGGAATAAGATCTGGACGAAGCAAATGGTTGTGAAGATTCGGCAAGTGAACAGCGAAAGGAGAGGAATGATCTGTTGATGGGAATTCATGCAATGAGAAAAACCGGGCCAAGATCAACCTAGACTATTTTCCGGAAAAGGACGACTCAATGATGAATTGGCAAAGGCTGAGCGTCAAGGTTAACAGAGTGGAATCGGGAGCTAATTAGAAGATAGATAAATAAACGCGACAGTTTATATCTTTACATTGGTTGATCCCATGTTGATTCTGCAGTGCATTAATAAATGCCTGAACTGGTAACTCGACTGCCGTCAGTTCTTTTGTGTTGAATTCAGGATTTGAGGTGAGACATTTTCCATTGTTAATTGTTTGTTAACGAGCGTTGCTTTTGATATGGATCAGCCCTTTATAATATTAACAGAGCTGCATTTCATTAAGGCACAGGGCATGATTACATCGAATACAGAATATCAAGAAGACGCGCAAATATAATAATAAAGAGAAAAAAAACAAAAATACTGAGAGGAATATGGAGAAACCCTAAATAAAAACTACTAAGAAGCAACTAGAAGCTTCTACAAACAGATTAATGCTATGAGAACCAGAGCAGAACCATTTGACCCACCTGAAATAATTAACAGTGAAAAGTGAGAACCAATAAGTGAACAAAAACAAATAATGAAAACATGGAGGGAGTACTTCGAACAACTTCTCAATATTCCATTAGATACCAAATAAATCCAAGAAACTGACACAGATGCCATCGAAGAACTAGAACCAGACATACTGAAAGTAGAAATTAGAGAAGCCATCAGATTCAATCAATCATGTGCCATGCCGGAAAGCGTGGGCGGTCATGACTCGCCATTTCACTCGAACACCAGAGTCGTGGATCAGCTCAATGTTCCTGTCTCGACCATGCCATGTGGCCAAGCCATCCAGGTATTTTCCTCTCGGTCTTCCTCTTGGTCTGTTCCCTTCGATCTTGCCAGTTGTCACTAAGTTCTCCAACCCATTTCTTCTCATAACATGTCCAAACAATTTTTACTATCTACGTCTAATTTCTCTAATCAATTTACGATTTTCATTTGTTTCCTGTAGTACTTGATCATTGGTTTTTCTGTCTGTCCATGGTATTCTTTGCATTTTCCTCAGAAACCACATTTATGCAGCCATCAGATGCTTTTCAGCTTGACTGATCATTGTCCATACAAAAGAACAGGCTCTATGTATCCCCTCAATACTCTTTTTCTCGTTTCAATTGACATCTTTTTATTGGTCAGAATGTTTTTCATCTTGCTAAAGGCTACTTCCGCAATGGCGATTCTTGTTCTAATCTCTTCAAGGCATCTCCCATCAGATGTTAAAACTGTTCGCAGATAATTGTACCGATTCACTTGTTGAAGAATATTCCCATTTACTTGTATATTACATTGTGGTACTTCGCTCTTCCTATAGTTTGTCCAGAAATGAATGCCGTCATTCACGATCAATTATTTTGAAAACTGACTGTTGCATCGTTATGAAATTTTTCCTGCCGTCTTATATTTACCCCTATCCAAGGAATATGTCTTTGATAGGTCCAAAAGCAACTTAAATCATCGAAAGCGGCGACATTTCTTTGATGGTTTAGCGAAAATGTTGTGAATTCACGCTAACAAACTAGTCTTACAGTAAAGCACGTAATTTCGGGTAACGACACAAGGACAAGATGTAGCCAGATTCGTATGGGAGTGGGTGCAATAAAAAAGTAGCTTAAAAGTCGACAGGGTCGACTGCATTGCACCGGGTTTTTATCCCATATGGCTCAGTCATTTTCCGCAGCGTGGAAAGTGTCGCACAAAGCACGAACTCCGTAGTTCCAGCGACGACCCTCGGCAGTCTTCGAAAAAATGCACTCGTGAAATGAAGGACGCCGCCCGGAATCGAACATACAACCTTCGGAGCCCGAGTCAGACGGCTTGACCACTTCACTTCACCACGGAGACTCCCGAGAGGGTGCAATGTGTAATATTAGTAAAGACAGAGAATTTTTTCAGAGGCGTGGAGTAAATAATGTGTAAATTGACAGGAAAGTAGAAGGAATATATTTCTTACCTTATTTTTCATTTCCTTCTTGTTTCTTCAGCTGCTGGTTAATAATGTGTAAACAAGTATTCATGTTACTAAAATGCATTTAGCTTTTTATATTGAGTTCGTGAAAGCTTCCAAATAGCTGTGCGTTAATGTGCGTATGGAGTGACCAGAAATGATACCGCACATTAGTCATCATGTGTCCATTTTTAAGGATCTGTTCAACTGTCTGTGTAGTTTGTTCACACGTACACATGGGTGACAGACCCGCTTTGAGTCTTCGTGAAAGATTGTCTACTCTGCTGTTTACCATTCAGAGACGGAACATGATTACCTGTTTTGCACTATGAAAATAGTTGTCAGTGTCTCTGTAGTGGGCTTTCTTCTTAACGACCAAGATGTTGGTCATCTTTTCATTGAAGTTTATAGATTGAATCGTATGCACGTGTGTTGTCCTCTAATGTACGTGTTTTCTCTCGCGTTTCTTGTTTTGCCACAATATGCCACTTTCCACTGCAGTTGGTATTCAATGCGTTTAGATTTTTTTTTTTCACTGAGGGCTTGCGGAATTGAAAATTCATCACTGTGGAATAAAAACTGTTGCCATTGACATTGTGCTGATGCTGTAATATTTAGGGCCTGCAATTCGTCTGAATAGTTGGAGCAAAATATCCCAGTAAATGTGCACGTGGATTAAGGTCTGCGATCTGCTCAGACCTTAATCTGTGTCGGACTATTCCAGTAGGTTGATGACTGCTCTCAGTTGCATAAAATTCAATCCATCCTTTCTCCAATAGTCCTCTACCTCTTTCAACTGATTGTCCTCACATTTTGTCCAGTAACTTTTATCAATATTTAATAACGCGGACTGGGTTAGTATCTTGACGTCAGACACTTTGAATGCAGTATTGGCAGCTGCCACCTGTCCTTTAATTTTAGCCCACACAGGTTCTATAGGGTTTAAATGAGAATGATACTGCGGAAGTCTCAAGCACCTATAGCCATGCTCTTCTATCAACTTGTCGATTTGATAATTCTTCCTTTTTAACGCCTGTTTTACAAGGGACAACAACTGTAGCTTGAAATATGTTTCTGTAAATGGTATATTTTCCCTTCGGAGCCATATCTTTATTGCTTCCTTTGTGCTCGATGCCGTAGGTATTTTGTCTTCTGGGGCAACAACATTGTTATATGATGCATTATCCATGATTAGACAAGACGGTCTATCAAGGGATGGAAGTACTGTATTCTCGAGCCAATCTCTAAATACATTACCATTCATCTCATTATGATAATCACTATTGTCTGTATGCTTTGATACGAATACGAGTCCAGCATTCTGTAGTAAGCCATCATGAGTACTACCAGCATAGGCTGTGACCAAACGCTGTCCTTTACTACTGGGCACATAATGCTTTATCTTTCCATCCACTGATTGCCATTCCTTTTCACTTGTGTGGTGCGCATTGATCCACGTCTCATCCAAATATACTATGTCATAATTTTCTTTGCGCATCTCCCTTATTTCACGTAGGTATCTGCTTCTCATGGCTCCTAAATGCGGTTGCTCGCAAAGGATATTTCTACCTCCCTTGTACTTTCTAAAAGTGAAGCCTAATGTCCTTATAATTTTCCACAAAGTTGTTTTGGATAGCTCTATATTGTTGTTCTTTCTCAACCAAACCCTAAGTTTTCTTACAGTCACTGTTTCTTTGGCATCCAGATCATTATAAAAATGCTGGATAATCCTGGATATAAAATCCAAATTTTTTATAATTTTAGGAGTCTCCGCGGCGAAGTGGTCAAGCCTTTTGACTCGCGCTCCAAAGGTTGTGGGTTCGATTCCGGGCCGCGTCTTTCGGTTCACGAGTTAGATTTTTCGGAGACTCCTCTGGGTCGTCGCTAGAGCTATGGAGTTCGTGCTTTGTGCGATGCTTTCCGCGCTGCGGAAAGAGACCAAGCCATATGGGATAGAACCCGATGCAATGAAGTCGACCCTGTCGACTTTTAAGCGACTTTTTAAAAGTATTTTTATAATAGCTCGCCTAATGACATCCTTGTCAAAGCTGCCTACAAGAACTTTTCTACCTACCGTTTGGTTATTGCGTAGTGGTTTAGTTCCAGATTCTTGCACCCATCGACGAAATGACCGTTTACTCAAACCCAATGCATGCACTGTTCTTTTCTTCGGAATTTATAATAGTATAAAACTGTTTCCTGCGATCAGCTTCTTGACAAAAATATGTGTACAACTTCATAGCGATGCTTTGAAGTGTGCACAATTTCACATTCAATCCCACTGAACAATATTCGCACATTTCATTGTTAGCGATAAGTTAGTTAGTTAGTCTTCCTCTTGAGCCTAAGGTGGCGCATAGAGCAGAAATCATGGCTCTCCATGTCTGGCGGTTCGCTGCTACCTGCTGTGGATCCTGGATGTTCACTTGGCCGTTAAATGAGCCTTCTCTGATGATGGTTCTATGCAGAGTCTCTCTTGGTCTTCCCCGTTTTCTTTTCCCTACATTTGACCAAAAGAGGGCTTGTTTGGGGAGAATTGTCTTGTCCATTTTGAGTACATGGCCGATGTAGTTAGCGATAAGTGGTAAGATTTTTAACAAAAATAATAATAATCAGGTTTCATGAAAGAACCCACATATTGACGACACCTCTGAACACTCCCAGCTTAAACAGCGCGGGGTTCTTGGCCAATCCCGTGAACCACTGAGAATATTCAACATTGAAAGCTGATTTTCTGGCTGACAGTGTAATACATTTAAAATTATGGACTTAATCTCTGACCCGTAAATTATATACGGCATATAAACAAACATTGAAATCTGCTGTACAATATCCAGAACACAAATTTTTTTGTTGGGTGGACATGATGATAAGGTTATATGCTAAATCTCATAATTTTCCCTCAGTTGGTTACTGAGATATGGAGTTTTATATGGAGGCAAACAAATGTGAATGCACTATAGTGACGACCATAACCTGTGTCTTTTTACAATTTAATTATAACCCCAGTTGCTCACTGTGTACAACAACCGCATCTACTAATTGTTGCAGATCCTGCGCATTGCCTGGAATCAATACTGTATCATCTGCATATCGAATGTTAATGATGTTTCGTCCTCCAATGCTGATTCCATTTATATCTTCTACATTTCTGAAAATATTTTCACTGTATGGGGAAAAATGATCTGGAGACATTACACATCCCTGCCTAACACCTCTTTTAATAGGCTGATATTGTTCCACTTCATTATCAATCCTTATGGCAGCTTGTTGTTTCCAATATATGTTTTTTTATAAGTCTTTCCCATTAATTTGTAGATCTGCAAGCATATCCACCATGTTGGCATGTCTAACTCTATCAAAAGCCATTGTGTAGTCAATAAAGAAAAGATGCATATCCTTGTTTAATTCTATAGCACGTTCAATAACTGTTCGCAGCATATACACAGCATTTACAGTACCTTTTCCTTCTACAAACTCACATTGTTCTTCCCCTATTTCAGGTTGTATTTTCTTCCTCACTCTTTGCATGATAATTCTTAGCAAAATCTTTGTGATGTGACTCATTATACTAATTGTTCTATGTTGATCACATTCCAAGGTTCCTGATTTCTTTGGGATTGCAATAAATATAGAGTTACATAATTCAAGAGGTATATCTCCAGTATCATATAATGTGTTCAGCAGTCTGGTGACTTGATCTAGTCCAAATTCTTCTAAAGCTTTAATCATTTCTGTTGTGATGTTATCTGCACAGGGGGCCTTGCCAGCTATCATATGCTTAAGAACATTTTGAACCTCCATCTTCAAAATTGGCGGTTCTTCATTATTAAATCTAATATCGTACTGTTCCTCTCTGTTATCATCATAAAGGTTTTTCACATAATCTGTCCATACATGTATAATCTGATTTTGTTTCTTTTATGATTTTGCCATCTTTAGTTTTTAGACACCCTGTTGATGTACTTGTTCTTTTATTAGTAAGTTCCTGAATTCTTTTGTGCACTAATTTGGTATTTTGACTGTTGTGTTGTTTTTCAATTTCTAAGCACTTTTCCTCAAGCCATGCTTCTTTTGCCTCCTTACATAATATTCTGACTTTTCTGTGAATGTCTTCATATTTGGCAGAATTAGTTTTGTTGAGTCTTCTTGTTTCCATTAGGTGTAAAATTTCTTCAGTCATCCATTTCTTACGACCCATCTTCTTTAATTTTGGAATAGTTGTTTCTGCAGCCTATCTGATTGAATTCTGTAACATTTCCCATTGATAATTCACATCCTGGAATAATATCTCTAGATCAGAAAATATATAAAATCTGTTCTGTAGATCGTAAATTGATTAGAGAAATTAGACGTAGACAGTCAAAATTTTTTGGGCATGTTATGAGAAGAAATGGATTGGAGAATTTGGTGACAACTGGTAAGATCGAGGGGAACAGACCAAGGGGAAGACCTAGAAGCAAGTACCTGGATGGCTTGGCCTTGTGGCATGGTCGAGACAGAAACGCGGAGCTGATCCACAACTCTGGTGATCGAGTGAGATGGCAGAAAATGACCGCCCACGCTTACCGGCATGGCACATGATGGATGGATGGTTCTGTACTTCTATGTTGAATTTGATTTGTATTTTCTTGTCATTACTCAATGTACACAAATCATATTTAGTGTTTCTTGTTATATACTTGACTTTCTTCAACTTTATCCTCAATGTTCCTGTAAGTAATCTGTGGTCACTATAGCAATCAGCACTGGCAACTGTTTTTGCTATTGTTAACGCTTAAACCAGTGTTTCCTACAATCATCTCCTGTTCTTTTGCCCACTCTAAGAGACTGTATCCTCTTTCATTTCTGTCTCCTAAACCATAGTTTCCTACTGTGTATCTATCACCTTGATTTCTTACTTTTGCATTGAAGTCCCCTATTATGATGTTTATTTCTCAAATCTTACATTTCTTTAAGGCAGACTCTATGCCATTATAAAATTCATGTACACTATTTTCATTGGATTCTCCTGTTGGGGCATATACTTGAATAACATTTATGCTAAGAGGTACAACTCTTATGCTGGTCAGTTGGACTTCAATGCTGACTTCTCATTCCGAAAGCAATGGCGAGTTACTGAACGTAAAACTGAGTGCTGCCTGGTCTTAGTAAGGCGGAGAAAGGAATGTTTCGTGTGGAATGGCTCACCTCGCTTTAGGGGTCACAGATTTTGAGAATTGATTGGATTTTATGCCCCAGCCAAGCGGGAGTGCGGGGGAATAAACAGGCTGATATGCTGGCAGGGAATGCATCTCTTGGTGGTAGATTACCTATGGACATGGGAGAGGTATTCGTGCGCCTGTGGGGCCAGATGGAGAAGGTCGAGGAACAGATTGAGAACCTGTATGTTGAAAGGATGAGATTGCGGGAGATAGGCAGGGGTTCTGGTAGAATCTGACAACTGAGAAGAATGACCAGGAGAACATTCAATCAAATAGCAGTGGGAACGATTAGAAGTGTGACTCTTCGCTTGCTGTTGAACGAGGGGACGGAGAGCATATGGGAATGCCCTGAGTGCAGTGATGTCGGTTCTTAGCTCAACTCAACTCAACTCAAAACATGGAATTAGCACCATATATCTAATATGACCCATGACCTGAAAAGGTTTTGTACTTTACTTGGTCTTGTACTTTACTTGGTCTAGTACTTTACTTGGTCTTGTACTTTAGTTGGTCTTGTACTTTACTTGGTCTTGTACTTTACTTGGTCTTGTACTTTACTTGGTCTTGTACTTTACTTGGTCTAGTACTTTACTTGGTCTAGTACTTTACTTGTTCTTGTACTTTATATGGTCTTCTATTTTACTTGGTCCTGTACTTTACTTGGTCTTGTACTTTACTTGGTCTAGTACTTTACTTGGTCCTGTACTTTACTTGTTCTTGTACTTTATATGGTCTTCTATTTTACTTGGTCCTGTACTTTACTTGGTCTTGTACTTTACTTGGTCTAGTACTTTACTTGGTCCTGTACTTTACTTGATCTTGTACTTTACTTGGTCTTGTACTTTACTTGGTCTTGTACTTTACTTGGTCTTGTACTTTACTTGGTCTTGTACTTTACTTGGTCTAGTACTTTACTTGGTCCTGTGCTTTACTTGGTCTTGTACTTTACTTGGTCTTGTACTTTACTTGGTCTTGTAATTTACTTGGTCCTGTACTTTACTTGGTCTAGTACTTTACTTGTTCGTGTACTTTACTTGGTCTAGTATTTTACTTGGTCTTGTACTTTACTTGGTCTTGTACTTTACTTGGTCTTGTACTTTACTTGGTCCTGTACTTTACTTGGTCTAGTACTTTACTTGTTCTTGTACTTTACTTGGTCTAGTACTTTACTTGGTCTAGTACTTTACTTCGTCTTGTACTTTACTTGGTCTTGTACTTTACTTGGTCTTGTACTTTACTTGGTCTTGTACTTTACTTGTTCTTGTACTTTATATGGTCTTCTATTTTACTTGGTCTTTTACATTACTTGGTCTTGTACTTTACTTGGTCTAGTACTTTACTTGGTCTAGTACTTTACTTGTTCTTGTACTTTATATGGTCTTCTATTTTACTTGGTCCTGTACTTTACTTGATCTTGTACTTTACTTGGTCTTGTACTTTACTTGGTCTTGTACTTTACTTGGTCTTGTACTTTACTTGGTCTTGTACTTTACTTGGTCTAGTACTTTACTTGGTCTTGTACTTTACTTGGTCTTGTACTTTACTTGGTCTTGTACTTTACTTGGTCCTGTACTTTACTTGGGCTTGTGCTTTACTTGGTCTAGTACTTTACTTGGTCTTGTACTTTACTTGGTCCTGTACTTTACTTGGTCTTGTACATTACTTGGTGTTGTACTTTACTTGGTCTTGTACTTTACTTGGTCTAGTACTTTACTTGGTCCTGTACTTTACTTGTTCTTGTACTTTATATGGTCTTCTATTTTACTTGGTCCTGTACTTTACTTGGTCTTGTACTTTACTTAGTCTAGTACTTTACTTGGTCCTGTACTTTACGTGATCTTGTACTTTACTTGGTCTTGTATTTTACTTGGTCTTGTACTTTACTTGGTCTTGTACTTTACTTGGTCTTGTACTTTACTTGGTCTAGTACTTTACTTGGTCCTGTACCTTACTTGGTCTTGTACTTTACTTGGTCTTGTACTTTAATTGGTCCTGTACTTTACTTGGGCTTGTACTTTACTTGGTCTAGTACTTTACTTGGTCTTGTACTTTACTTGGTCCTGTACTTTACTTGGTCCTGTACTTTACTTGGTCTAATACTTTACTTGGTCTAGTACTTTACTTGATCTAGTACTTTACTTGGTCCTGTACTTTACTTGGTCTAGTACTTTACTTGGTCCTGTACTTTACTTGGTCTTGTACTTTACTTGGTCTTGTACTTTACTTGGTCTTGTACTTTACTTGGTCCTGTACTTTACTTGGTCTAGTACTTTACTTGTTCTTGTACTTTACTTGGTCTAGTACTTTACTTGGTCTAGTACTTTACTTGGTCTTGTACTTTACTTGGTCTTATACTTTACTTGGTCTTGTACTTTACTTGGTCTTGTACTTTACTTGTTCTTGTACTTTATATGGTCTTCTATTTTACTTGGTCCTGTACTTTACTTGATCCTGTACTTTACTTGGTCTTGTACTTTACTTGGTCTTGTACTTTACTTGGTCTTGTACTTTACTTGTTCTTGTACTTTATATGGTCTTCTATTTTACTTGGTCCTGTACTTTACTTGATCTTGTACTTTACTTGGTCTTGTACTTTACTTGGTCTAGTACTTTACTTGGTCCTGTACTTTACTTGATCTTGTACTTTACTTGGTCTTGTACTTTACTTGGTCTAGTACTTTACTTGGTCGTGTACTTTACTTGGTCTTGTACTTTACATGGTCTAGTACTTTACTTGGTCCTGTACTTTACTTGATCTTGTACTTTACTTGGTCTTGTACTTTACTTGGTCTTGTACTTTACTTGGTCTAGTACTTTACTTGGTCCTGTACTTTACTTGATCTTGTACTTTACTTGGTCTTGTACTTTACTTGGTCTTGTACTTTACTTGGTCTTGTACTTTACTTGGTCTTGTACTTTACTTGGTCTAGTACGTTACTTGGTCCTGTACTTTACTTGGTCTTGTACTTTACTTGGTCTTGTACTTTACTTGGTCCTGTACTTTACTTGGGCTTGTACTTTACTTGGTCTAGTACTTTACTTGGTCTTGTACTTTACTTGGTCCTGTACTTTACTTGGTTCTGTACTTTACTTGGTCTTGTACTTTACTTGGTCTAGTACTTTACTTGGTCTAGTACTTTACTTGGTCCTGTACTTTACTTGGTCCTGTACTTTACTTGGTCTAGTAGTTTACTTGGTCCTGTACTTTACTTGGTCTTGTACTTTACTTGGTCTTGTACTTTACTTGGTCTTGTACTTTACTTGGTCCTGTACTTTACTTGGTCTAGTACTTTACTTGTTCTTGTACTTTACTTGGTCTAGTACTTTACTTGGTCTTGTACTTTACTTGGTCTTGTACTTTACTTGGTCCTGTACTTTACTTGGTCTAGTACTTTACTTGTTCTTGTACTGTACTTGGTCTAGTACTTTACTTGTTCTTGTACTTTACTTGGTCTAGTACTTTACTTGGTCTAGTACTTTACTTGGTCTTGTACTTTACTTGATCTTGTACTTTACTTGGTCTTGTACTTTACTTGGTCTTGTACTTTACTTGTTCTTGTACTTTATATGGTCTTCTATTTTACTTGGTCCTGTACATTACTTGGTCTTGTACTTTACTTGGTCTAGTACATTACTTGGTCTAGTACTTTACTTGTTCTTGTACTTTATATGGTCTTCTATTTTGCTTGGTCCTGTACTTTACTTGATCTTGTACTTTACTTGGTCTTGTACTTTACTTGGTCTTGTACTTTACTTGGTCTAGTACTTTACTTGGTCTAGTACTTTACTTGGTCTTGTACTTTACTTGGTCTTGTACTTTACTTGGTCTTGTACTTTACTTGATCTTGTACTTTACTTGTTCTTGTACTTTATTTGGTCTTCTATTTTACTTGGTCCTGTACTTTACTTGATCTTGTACTTTACTTGGTCTTGTACTTTACTTGGTCTAGTACTTTACTTGGTCCTGTACTTTACTTGATCTTGTACTTTACTTTGTCTTGTACTTTACTTGGTCTTGTACTTTACTTGGTCTTGTACTTTACATGGTCTAGTACTTTACTTGGTCCTGTACTTTACTTGATCTTGTACTTTACTTGGTCTTGTACTTTACTTGGTCTTGTACTTTACTTGGTCTAGTACTTTACTTGGTCCTGTACTTTACTTGATCTTGTACTTTACTTGGTCTTGTACTTTACTTGGTCTTGTACTTTACTTGGTCTTGTACTTTACTTGGTCTTGTACTTTACTTGGTCTAGTACGTTACTTGGTCCTGTACTTTACTTGGTCTTGTACTTTACTTGGGCTTGTACTTTACTTGGTCCTGTACTTTACTTGGGCTTGTA
This sequence comes from Cepaea nemoralis, assembly GCA_014155875.1. Classification (NCBI taxonomy): domain Eukaryota; kingdom Metazoa; phylum Mollusca; class Gastropoda; order Stylommatophora; family Helicidae; genus Cepaea; species Cepaea nemoralis. The sequence goes on from JACEFZ010007568.1 coordinate 182,332, forward strand.
CTTTACTTGGTCTAGTACTTTACTTGGTCTTGTACTTTACTTGGTCCTGTACTTTACTTGGTCCTGTACTTTACTTGATCTTGTACTTTACTTGGTCTAGTACTTTACTTGGTCTAGTACTTTACTTGGTCCTGTACTTTACTTGGTCCTGTACTTTACTTGGTCTAGTACTTTACTTGGTCCTGTACTTTACTTGGTCTTGTACTTTACTTGGTCTTGTACTTTACTTGGTCTTGTACTTTACTTGGTCCTGTACTTTACTTGGTCTAGTACTTTACTTGTTCTTGTACTTTACTTGGTCTAGTATTTTACTTGGTCTTGTACTTTACTTGGTCTTGTACTTTACTTGGTCTTGTACTTTACTTGGTCCTGTACTTTACTTGGTCTAGTACTTTACTTGGTCTAGTACTTTACTTGTTCTTGTACTTTACTTGGTCTAGTACTTTACTTGGTCTAGTACTTTACTTCGTCTTGTACTTTACTTGGTCTTGTACTTTACTTGGTCTTGTACTTTACTTGGTCTTGTACTTTACTTGTTCTTGTACTTTATATGGTCTTCTATTTTACTTGGTCTTGTACTTTACTTGGTCTAGTACTTTACTTGGTCTAGTACTTTACTTGTTCTTGTACTTTATATGGTCTTCTATTTTACTTGGTCCTGTACTTTACTTGATCTTGTACTTTATTTGGTCTTGTACTTTACTTGGTCTTGTACTTTACTTGGTCTTGTACTTTATTTGGTCTTGTACTTTACTTGGTCTAGTACTTTACTTGGTCCTGTACTTTACTTGGTCCTGTACTTTACTTGATCTTGTACTTTACTTGGTCTAGTACTTTACTTGGTTTAGTACTTTACTTGGTCTTGTACTTTACTTGGTCCTGTACTTTACTTGGTCTAGTACTTTACTTGGTCCTGTACTTTACTTGGTCTTGTACTTTACTTGGTCTTGTACTTTACTTGGTCTTGTACTTTACTTGGTCCTGTACTTTACTTGGTCTAATACTTTACTTGTTCTTGTACTTTACTTGGTCTAGTATTTTACTTGGTCTTGTACTTTACTTGGTCTTGTACTTTACTTGGTCTTGTACTTTACTTGGTCCTGTACTTTACTTGGTCTAGTACTTTACTTGGTCTAGTACTTTACTTGTTCTTGTACTTTACTTGGTCTAGTACTTTACTTGGTCTAGTACTTTACTTCGTCTTGTACTTTACTTGGTCTTGTACTTTACTTGGTCTTGTACTTTACTTGGTCTTGTACTTTACTTGTTCTTGTACTTTATATGGTCTTCTATTTTACTTGGTCTTGTACTTTACTTGGTCTAGTACTTTACTTGGTCTAGTACTTTACTTGTTCTTGTACTTTATATGGTCTTCTATTTTACTTGGTCCTGTACTTTACTTGATCTTGTACTTTACTTGGTCTTGTACTTTACTTGGTCTTGTACTTTACTTGGTCTTGTACTTTACTTGGTCTTGTACTTTACTTGGTCTAGTACTTTACTTGGTCCTGTACTTTACTTGGTCTTGTACTTTACTTGGTCTTGTACTTTATTTGGTCCTGTACTTTACTTGGGCTTGTGCTTTACTTGGTCTAGTACTTTACTTGGTCTTGTACTTTACTTGGTCCTGTACTTTACTTTGTCCTATACTTTACTTGGTCTTGTACTTTACTTGGTCTAGTACTTTACTTGGTCTAGTACTTTACTTGGTCCTGTACTTTACTTGGTCCTGTACTTTACTTTGTCTAGTACTTTACTTGGTCCTGTACTTTACTTGGTCTTGTACTTTACTTGGTCTTGTACTTTACTTGGTCTTGTACTTTACTTGGTCCTGTACTTTACTTGGTCTAGTACTTTACTTGTTCTTGTACTTTACTTGGTCTAGTACTTTACTTGGTCTAGTACTTTACTTGGTCTTGTACTTTACTTGGTCTAGTTCTTTACTTGGTCTAGTACTTTACTTGGTCCTGTACTTTACTTGATCTTGTACTTTACTTCATCTTGTACTTTACTTGGTCCTGTACTTTACTTGGTCTTGTACTTTACTTGGTCTTGTACTTTACTTGGTCGTGTACTTTACTTGGTCCTGTACTTTACTTGGTCTTGTACTTTACTTGGTCTTGTACTTTACTTGGTCTTGTACTTTACTTGGTCTTGTACTTTACTTGGTCTTGTACTTTACTTGGTCTTGTACTTTACTTGGTCTAGTACTTTACTTGGTCTAGTAGGCCCTACTTTACTTGGTCTAGTCCAGCTGTTTTCCATTACCTCTTCTCTGTTCAACCTCAGAAGAGAAGTTATAATTAGGGCCCATCCCAGCCTCAGTTTAATAATCCTGTGACAGAATCAGTCATATTTCAGATGTTAAATTTGAAAGGGATTGTTGTCCATATGAGGTATTAACAGGCTTGTCCATGGGACAGCAAACATTTGTATTTTCCATGGGACACATGGGACAGTAGCCATGTCATAGAAACTTGTTTAAAACCCTTTTAAAGCCTTTTATCCTTCCTTTTTCTTTATATACTTGTATCAATTCTTTATCTCGTGGTGGGGCACCGGATAAATTAATAAATGCGCGCATACGATCATATTACCAACGTTTCAATGCCCATTTAAAATAAAAATTACTCGCATTACTTTAATGAAGATGATGAAGAATTCTTAAACCACATTCCGAATATTGTTCAGATTAAAGCAGGGGTCACCAAACTTTTTTCACAGCGGGCCGGATCAGCTGAGAAAATGACGAGCGAGGGCCGGATAGTCATTCTGTAGAATACTTGCGCCGTCTCCGTGGCGAAGGTCTTACGGACGCGGTTCGTAATCCAGTATACCCGCGTTCGAAATAAATCTGCGAGCGATTTGGCAGCAGACAACGTTGCACTTGTTTTGTGCTATGTTATGGGTGCCGGTCGTTCAGAAAGCAATAGTAAACTACTGAACGTAAACTTGCCAAGACATCAACAACAGCAAACAATGCAGGCGTTGACTGCAAACGTCCTGTAAAGGATATACAACTAACTTTAACAATAATTGCAAGCCAGAACGAAAGCTCTGGGGGAAAAGACGACAAACTAAGTTAATCATAGGAAGGGTGTGCAATGCATACCAAAGAAAAATACAACCAACACATTTATTTACTAAACAAAGTTATCAAAGAAGGCGACGTTAGCAAAAAGATAGATACATCAGACCTAGTGTGCACATATCAGAATCTCACAAACTAAGCAGCAAAAGAGGATAGGGAGATTTGTGAAACTGACGTGTGGCTTTCAAAATACCATCAATGTTTGGTTTGGAATTGCTGCATCCAATGATGCGGGACAGCAGACTGGTGAATCAGTACTATTATGTCGGAACAGTCATAACATCTGACGGAAGATGCCTTGAAGGGATTAGAACAAGAATCGCCATTGGAAGGTAACCTTTTGCAAGATAGAAAACATACTGACCAATAAAATGATGTCAAAATGCAGCGAGAAAAAGAGTATTGAGGTGCTACATAGAACCTGTACTTTTGTATGGATGAGAAGTGACACAATGAGCTGAAAAACAACTGATGGTTGTGAAAATGTGGTTTCTGAGGAAAATGCAAAGAATACCATGGACAGAAGAAGACCAATGACCAAGTCTTACAAGAAACAAATGAAATTCCAACTCTGATTTGAAAAAAAATTAGACGTAGACAGTCAACATTTTTTGAACATGTGATGAGAAGACATGCTTTGGAGACGTTTATGACAGCTGGCAAGATCGAGGGGAAGAGAACAAGGGGAAGACAGAGAAGTAAATACCTGGATGGCTTGGCCACCTGACATGGTCGAGACAAGAACACTGAGCGGATCCATGACTGATGACCGAGTGAGATGGCGAATCATGACCGCCCACGCTTATCGGCATGGCACATGATGGATGGATGGAAAGGAGGAATAACTTCAGACATGTAAACCACAGTTCTCTCCTCCCCCTATCCTTGGGACAGTGGTTCCCAAGCTTTTCAAGCAGAGGGCCATATCAACTATTTTCGGTAGTTAAGCGGGCCACAAAGTTATCAAATTATAAAAGTTTCGCAATATCATTCTTACCTTAACTTTCGTCAACAAACTTCTAAAACTTTAAAGGCAGTCAATGTTATTACAACACTGCGGTCATTTTTTGGTTTGAAATCAAAAGTTCATTTAACAATAAATTTTTAATCAGTTTAGAAAATTGCTATTAATGTAATTAATTTACAGTTGTAACTGTATTTTATAACCAGTTACTTCAGTTCAGATGCCAGTTTATCAATGCCTGGGCACAAATCTGTCGTGCCCAAAGTCATAAGCGCAGCTATTGGACGTTGCTTGTTTTTTATAACGGTCATTGCGGAAAATGACTGCCCACATCTGTAAGTCGAACCAAAACGACAAATGTATCTCTGGGCGAATGAACGCAAATGTTCAAATTGTTCGACAGGCAATAGTCGCCAGAATGAAATCATATGATCAGCTGAAGGTGAAGCAGGCAGCTCCAGAAATTTACATCTCAGTGCAGAATTGCATTTCAAATCAATTACTTCGTGCTGAAGGTTTCGATGTAATTGACGGAGCTTGGCATCAAGAAATAAGAACGGATTTATGAAGAAGGCAAAATTATCCTCCTCTATTGTGAACTCTCGAAATCTCGACTGAAAGATATCCAGAAGACGTTCAACTTTTACTTTGTACTGTAACAAGTCACATTTCTTTTCCACCACAAGCGTCTTCAGAGTTGGAAACGCTTCTAAAGTCCCTTCAGTCAGCTGTCCAATAACCAGTCGTAGTCTCATTTTAAATGAAGAAATGACATCGCACAAATTTGTGAATAGTTTGTTTTTTCCCTAGATATTCGCATTTAAAGAGTTTAAATGAGACGTGATGTCCACCAAACATGCCAGGTCATTAAGCTAGTCACCGTTCAGCAGACATTACCGTTCTGTAGGCAATTCATTTATTTCAGACAGGAACAGATAGACACTATTTTTCAAGGCCAGAAACGTGACAGAACTTTCTCTTTATATAGCCATCTGACATCACAGTGTAACAGTAGCTCACAGTATTCCTCATTCAGGTCTGATAGAAACTGTCTGAACTCACGCCTGTTCAGCGGCTTACTTCGAATTTTGTTCACACATCTCATAACAACATCGATGACATGTTTCAGATTTAAAGTCTTCCCACAGAGCTTCTTGGTAAATGATACAATGATATTTTAATATAGTGCGGTCAAGAAACTGTTCCACTAATGCTAGACATCCAGACTTTTTACTCCGCCGAAGCCTGAGCACCGTCGGTGCATACACAGTGCAATTTGGTCCATTCTATGTTGTTTTTCTCTGCACACAACTTCAGAGTTTCAAACAGATCAGTCCCTTTGGTAGTTGCATGCATCGATTCAAGTCCTAGAAGTTATTCAATGACTTCAACTGTCATTTAAAACTGTCATTTACTGCCAATATAGTACCTTGCGGTGTATAGCAGAGGGGTCTTTGAGCCTGAGGAATTAAGGCCGCTTGGCTAGTGCAGTCGCCTCGAACTGTACAGGTTAAGATTTTCTTTTTGCCCCCGACAGAAAAATATCCCACACCTTACCGAAGGGTCGAACCCGGGTCTCCTGAAGGAGAGTCCGGCGTTCTAGCCACTCGGCCAGCCGCTCCCCGATGTTTGACTTCAACATTATCGTTTATTGCTGGAACAAAAACTGCGACCTGAGCTGTGTCACAAATGCCAGTGAATTCATCCATTGCCAATGAATAAAAATTTACAATTTACAAAATCCGGAAGTTAAGCAAACTGGTTTATCACTATGGCTAGGCATAAACATAAATTTATCCGTCCAATCGTCGTTGAATTCACGACAAGCAACGTCTTCACATTTTCGCTTTTTACTATTCCTTTATTTTAGATTTTTCACACACATGTTTATCGGCTTTAACGGTACATTTTTATTTGGAAAAAAAAAAAATCATATTTCAACACAATACTACCGACTCTGCTAAACAGTTGTAACAGACGACAACATGGTGCCTTGCACACTCTGATTGGTCGACAAGGCTGGGATATGGGAACTTCGTAACGTTTCGTTGTGAACTGAACAGGCGCATTCGATAATATCTGAGCATAACAACCATGAGCAGAGTAAATTATTGCACGCTGACTGGACGCTCTGAGTGCATTTTTGAAATTATTAAAATATATTATATTAAATAACTAGGCCTCGCGTGCAACTTTCTGACGGTGACGGGCCACAAGTGGCCCGCGGGCCGTGGTTTGGGAATCTCTGCCTTGGGATGTAAGGCCATGGTCGAACTACTAATAAAGTATTGCAGAAGCATTCCAAATATTCTGGTATAACCTGACAGAACTGATCAGTAATGACATCCCTACTAGTAGAGCCCTAACAAGATCAAGCGCAGATGTTACACTCTGGTCCCAGCTAAAAGATTGAGAGAATACATTAAGGATGTTTGGCCTTTTACCGGCCGGACAAAAATTTATTGTAACATCAAAAGACCAGTTATATATTTAAATAATGAAATTTTAAATGAATGAATTCAAAGAATTAAAAAAGTACATTACAAATGTGCAAAGTTTCAGATAAACAAACACAGGTCAATACTGATCACTAAAATTTTGCAAGGTTATTCAAAATCTATATCGCGGAACTAAAATCTAGAAAAAATGTGTAAGGAAAATTAAGGAACAATTTAACCAAATGTGATAAAAATCTAGAAATTTATTTTACTTTAATTATCGTCCCTTGAAGAAAAAAATATATGTAGTTATGTCCCTTACTTTATTTATTAATTTAAAAAAAAAAAAAAATCATTGTATATCCCTTGCGCAAAATCAGTCGAATTCACGAAAAATATACACTGTTGCATTTAAAATGTTTAATTTATTTTGGTACATAAATTAATTTAAAATTAGAAACAGTTAAAAGCAAGTAGAATGTGTGTTATAAGACATATATCGATGCATACCAATGTCTTCTGTGTCGAGAACAAGAAGCACATTAGAAGGGCTCTTACAATGAACTCAATTTTAAAAGGTAACCTGACATCATTTCGTACTGAACTGCAACTGAGCTAAATTGGCATATGTATCTAATGCTGAGCTTGTCTCCCTGGTGTAGGTTTTAACGTCTTTCTACGTAATCCCGTATAATCTCGTGAGTAACGCAGCTGCGCGAGATTCGGTAGCCGATCGCGCCGCGTTGGTAAAATGTGCGGGTATGTGAGCTGGTCGCTCAGAAAGCAATGGCAAACTACTGAGCGTAATCTTGCTTAGTACATCAACAGCAACTGAATGATGCTGGTGTTGATTGTTACGTTCTGTAAGGGATATGCAATATTTCCACCAAAAAAAAAAAAAAATCTAATGCAGATGGAGGACTAGTTTCGTTAAATCCGAATTTTGGGGCATTTTATTTTAGTCGCATATTTCCTGGAGTCCTGGTTAATTAATTACTAGTTTAGGTATATTCTGTAACTGCCATAATTCTCACTAGTTTAGGTATATTTTGTAACTGCCATATTTCTCTTGGTAGTCACAGTTAAGTGCCCCAAGCTGATAAGGAAAAATCATGGATGACTCCAGCAGAGCATACAACAAGTGAAGTGTGTATATTTGAGAAGGTTGGGGGGTGAGAAGACGTGGGACGGAATGCCCGAGAGAAAGTCAGACCTGTGCAAGGTCATAATCACATTGGACAGGGACGCAGAGGTGTTTCCAAGGCACTAGGGCCGGGTTATATACTGGCCAAGACCTATTGACGCGTCCTCGTCAAGCGTCCTGGGCAACAGGTCCCTTCGGGGTCCTGGCTAAAGTCAATAGGATCGTCGATTCCTCCGAAGTCGGAGAGTGTCTGCCTGTACTGCGAGGAACCACCAGTCTGCACACCAATAAGCCAGACATGGGACAACGGATACTCACACAAACCTCAGGTCCTGTATGACATCACACTGATGTTGGACAACAGGATGCCTTCATCCGATATACAGGACTTTGCGTTGGAGCTCAAGCCAACGAACACAAGCAAGCAAGCAAGCACATTGGACAGTGAGTGTAGGGATTGGCCGGCAGGCTGCTCTGAATGGGAGGTGGAACAACTGATACACGAGAATTCTATTCGCGCCCAGGTGATGTAATCATATACGCACATGATGTTATGCTAACAGACAAATAAATGGCTGGAGGTTCATAGCGAAGATTAGCGGGCGGTGTTTAGTCCAGGAGAACCTGGCATATGATACCATAACATCTAATGTAAGAATGGAGGTGGAGGCCGTCACAGGAGCGTTCCGCTGGCTGGAGGATAAAACACACCCACAAGCGCACTCACACCTGCACGCACACACGTCGTGATTGTAACGGACTCACAGCGCATGTTGAGAAACGTGAAGACAGGCATGATTCATGCAGGGTGCCGTGCTTCAATTAAAACAATCACAAATAGGAAGCATCTATTGGATCTTTTCCCCAGGACATGCTGGTGTGGCGGGAAACGAGTTGGCGAAAAGACTGGCTGGGTCTGCACCGTTGGGTGGGGTATTGTTAATAAAGCGGATGTGACTGGGGACCTTTAGGATCTTGCGTATAGTGTGGAAGAACCGATAAATCAGTATCATCTATAGCAGGGGTCACCAAACTTTAGTCACGGCGGGCCGGATAACTGACAAAATGACGAGCGCGGGCCGTATATTCATTCTGTACAATACTTGCGGCTGACTCCGTGGCGAAGGTCTTACTGACGCGGTTCGTAATCCCGTATACCCGCGTTCGAAACACAGCTGCGCGCGATTAGGCAGCAGACCGCGTTGTAAGGTTTTTTACGCTATGATATAGGTGCTAATCGTTCAGAAAGCAATGGCAAACTACTAAAAGTAAATTTAAAACAATGTTTTCCCGTGATGAATTTGAATAACGAAGACACAAACAATAGATTGCACGATTTATTGCCGAAAGTAAATTTTCCAGACATCAACAACAGCAAAAAAATGTTGATGTTGCCTGCAAACGTCCTGTAAAGGATATGCAACTAACTTTGACAATACTTGCAAGCCAGAACGAAACTCTGGGAAATAAGACGAAAAACTAACTTAACCATGGGTGAGTGGCGTGCAATGCACATTAAAAAAAAAACAATAAAGGCAACCAACATATTTATTTACTAAAAAAAGTTATCAAAGAAGGCGACGTTAGCAAAAAGATAGTTACATCAGACCTAGTGTGCACATGTCCGAATCTCACAAACTAAGCAGCAAAAAAGGTTAGTGAGATTTGTGAAACTGATATTTGGTGTTCAAGATATCATCAATGTTTGGTTTGGAATTACTGCATCCAATCAAGAGAACTGCTTTTAACTGTTCGTCTGTCAATCTCGTTCGATGTGATGACTTCACATACTTCATTTTTGAAAATGTTTGCTCACAGACATAAGGTGTCTCAAACACTGATGCCATATCAGCGGCAAATTTCTTCAGTTTCAGAAACTCAACATCAGGTAAACAGAGGTAAAATTCTACAAGTTTTCCTACTCTGTGCTTCTCTTTCAACAAATCATTTGCTTGCAAATTCATTGAGCTACAGCTGTAGTTCAACTGGCACATCATCAAGGTGACAATCAAACAGATTCTGGAACAGAAGAATGTCACTCTCAATTTTGTCAAGATTTGAAAATCTCTCCATAAAAGTTCTTCTTCAAGTCACGAATAATGTTTTCCGGAAAATCGAGGTTGACATCTTCGGCGATCGTAGCGCAAAACTCTTTGAAACAGTGAAAATGGGGAAAAGTGTTCTCCTCCCAGTTGTTCTTCAAACAATGACAGCTTTCTCCGAAATCCTTTGATGGGGTTATCCTTTCCCTGAAGTTTCAAATTCAGTTTATTCATGTGAGATGTGATGTCGACCAAAAATGACAACTTTGACAACCAGGTAGTATCAGCCAGTTGTGGATCATCTCTATCTTTTTTTCAATGAGGAAAACATCTATTTCGTTTCGAAGCGTGTAAAAACGAAACAGGACTTTACCACAGCTGAGCCACCTCACTGATGTGTGATAAGACACATCACAGAATTCAGAATCAATTTCTTCAAGAAAAGCCTGGAACTTACGATGATTGAGTGCATGTCCCCGAATCAGACCCTTTATGGATCAACTCTGCTGCTGATATTCCTCCATGCCACGGCAATATCAATAACAATTCATCTTTTTATGTGTAAGGAAGTTATCTACAGTCATGTAGAAGGGAAGGACAATCAATGGAAGGACCGAAATCACAGAATCTAGACGAGTATGAATTCGGAATGGCGATCTCCCTCCTCCTCTCTTCTCCTCCTCCCTCCTCCTCCTCTACCTCCTCCCCTCCTCCTCCCTCCTCCTCCCTCTACCTCCTCCCTCCACCCTCCTCCTCCTCTCTCCTCCCTCCTCCTCCTCTTCCTCCTCCCTCTACCTCCTCCCCCTCCTCCCTCTCCTTCCTCCCTCCTCCTTCTCCCTCCTCCTTCTCCCTCTTCCTTCTCCCTCTTCCTCTAACCTCATCCCCCTCCTCCTCCCCTACTCCTTCCTCCTTCTCCCTCCTCATCCCTCCTCCTCCCTCCTCCTCCTGCCTCCCTCCTCCTGCTTCTCCCTTCTTCTCCCTCTTCCTCCTCCATCCTACTCCCTCCTCCTCCCTTCTCCTCCTGCTCCCTCTACCTCCTCCTCCCTTCTCCTCCTCTTCCTCCTCCCTTTCCTTCCTCCTCCTCCTCCCTCTACCTCCTCCTCCCACTACCTCCTTCCTGCACCCTCCTCCTCCTCCCTCCTCCTCCTCTTCCACCTCCCTTTCCTTCCTCCCCTCCTCATTTTCCCTCCTCCTCCCTCCTTCCTCTCCCTCCTCCCTCCTACTCCTTCCTCCTCCTCCCTCCTCCTCTCCGCTCCTCCTCCCTCCTTCCCCTCCTCCCTCCTCCTCCTCCCTCCTTCTCCCTTCTTCTCCTCCTCTCCCCTCCTCCTCCTACCCTCTTCCTCTTCCCCTCCCCTCCTCCCTCTCCCTCCTCCATCCTCCTCCTCCCTCTTCCTCCTCCTCCCTCTTCTTCCTCCTTCCTCCTCCTCCCTCTTCCTCCCCCCTCACTCTCCCTCCTCTTCCTCCTCCATCCTCCTCCTCCCTCTTCCTCCTCCTCCTCCCTCTTCCTCCTCCTTCCTCCTCCTTACTTCTCCTCGCTCCTCCTCCCTCTTCCTACTCCTCATATCTCCTCCCTCCTCCTCCTCTCTCCTCCTCCCTCATCCCTTTTCTTCCATCCTCCTCCTCCCTCTACCTCCTCCCTCCTCCTCTCCCCTCCTCCTCCTACCCTCTTCCTCTTCCATTCCCTCTCCCTCCTCCATCCTCCTCCTCTCTCTTCCTCTTCCTCCTCCCTCTACTCCTCCTCCATCCTCCACTTCCCTCTTCCTCCTCCTCCTCCTCTCTCCTCCCTCCTCCTCCTCTCTCCTCCCTTTTCCTCCCTCCTCCTCCTCACTCTACCTCCTGCCTCCTCCACATCCCTCCTCCACATCCCTCCTCCTCCCTCTTCCTCCTCCTCCCTCCTCATCATTCCTCCTCCTCCCCCTCCTCCTCCCCCTCCTTCTCCTCCCTCCTTCTCCTCCCTCAATCTTCTACCTCCTCCTCCCTCCTCCTTCTCCCTCCACCTCCTCCTCTCTCCTCCTCCCTCTCCCTCCTCCCCCTCCTCCTGAGTTCTCCTCCTCCTCCTCCTTCTCCCTCTTCCTCCTCCCTCTTCCTCCTCCCTCCTCCTCCCTCCTCCTCCCTCCTCCTTTCTCCTCCTCCTCCCTCCTCCTCCTTCCTCCTCCTTCCTCCTCCTCCCTTCTCCTCCTTATCCTCTTTCCCCCTCCTCCTCCTATTCCCTCCTATTCCTCCCTACTCCTCCTCTTCCCTCCTCCTCCCTCCTCCTTCTCTCTCCGCCTATCTCTTCCTCCCTCCTCCCTCCTCCTCCCTCTTCACCCTCCTCCTACCTCCTCCCTCCTCCTCCTCTCTCCTCCTCCCTTTTCCTCTCTCCTCCTCCTCCTCCCTCTACCTCCTCCCTCCTCCTCCTTCCTCCACATCCCTCCTCCTCCCTCTTCCTCCTCCTCCCTCCTCATCATTCCTCCTCTCCCTCCTCCCCATCCTCCTCCTTCTCCCTCCTCCTTCTACCTCTTCCTCCCTCCTCCTTCTCCCTCCACCTCCTCCCTCCTTCTCTCTCATCCTCCTTCCTCCTCCTCCCTCCTCCTCCCTCTCCCTCTTCCTCCTCCCCCTCCTCCTGCGTTCTCCTCCTCCTGCGTTCTCCTCCTCCCTCCTCTCTCCTCCTCCCTCCTCCTCCCTCTTCCTCCTCCCTTTTCCTCCTCCTTCCTCTTCCTCCTCCTCCTTCTCCCTTCTCCTCCCTCCTCCTCCTCTCTCCTCCTCCTCCTCTCTCCTCCTCCTCCTCTCTCCTCCTCCTTCCTCCTCCTTTCTCCTCCTCCTTTCTCCTCCTCCCTCCTCCTCCCTCTTCCTCCTCCTCCCTCCTCCTCCCTCCTCCTCCTTCTCCTCTTTCCCCCTCCTCCTAATCTCTCCTCCTCCCTCCTATTCCTCCCTACTCCTCCTCCTCCCTTCTCCTCCCTCCTCCTCCTCTCTCCGCCTATCTCTTCCTCCCTCCTCCTCCTCCCTCCTCCACCCTCTTCCTGCTTCCGGCGCTCCATTTACCCAAGTTAATTGTTGGGGGAATATGTAAAGATCTTTCAAGTGCTCTTTCTAATGCTTTTTGTAAGTTGGTCTTCGTTTATCTAAGGTTGTTCTAACCGCAACCAATAAATGATTAGACTGACTGGCAGGCAGGCAGACAGACAGACAGACAGACAGACAGACAGACAGACAGACAGACAGACAGACAGACAGACAGACAGACAGACGGACGGACGGACGGACGGACGGACAGACAGACAGACAGACAGACAGACAGACAGACAGACAGTCGGGAACGGGAACTTATATGAATTAAATGAGATGCTCCCCATCAGGGGCTGGGGGAAGCCGGGCCGGGTCAGACAGCCAGACAGACAGACAGACAGATAGACAGACAGACAGACAGATAGATAGTCGGGAACGGGAACGGGAGCTTATATGACTATTTATATCAATTAAATGAGAAGCTCCCCACCAGGGACTGGGCGAAGCCGGGCCGGGTCTGCTAGTAAATTTATAAAATTGTGCAATATCATTCTTACCTTTATTAAATTTCGTCAATAAAATTCGAAAAATTTAAAGGCATTCAGTATCATTACCACAATGCGGTCATTTTTTGGTTTAAAATCAAAAGTTCATTTAACAATAAAGTTTACATCATTATCGAAAATCGCTCTTCATGTAATTAATTTACAATTGTAACTATTCTTCATAACCATTTACTTAAGTTCAGATGCTAATTTATCAATGTCTGGGCACAAATCTGTCGTGCCCAAAGTCACAAGCGCAGTTAGGTTACTGTCGGTGAGTCTGGAACGTTGCTTGTTATTTATAACGTCATTGCGGAAAATGATTGCTCGCATCTGTAAGTCGAACCAAAACGACAAATGTACTTCTGGGCAAATGAACGGAAGTGTTCAAATTGTTCGACAGGCAATTGTCGCCTGAATGAAATGATATGATTAGCTGAAGGTGAAGCAGGTGGCTCCAGAAATTTACATCTCAGTGCAGAATTGCATTTCAAGTCAATTACTTCGTGCTGAAGGTTTACTGTAATTGACAGAGCGTGGCATCAGGACATACTAACCGATTGATGTAGAAACCAACATTATCCTCCTCTATTTTGAAATCTTGAAATCTCGACTGAAAGATATCCAGAAGACTTTCAACTTTTACTTTGTACTGAAACAAGTCACATTTCTTTTCCACCACAAGCGTCTTCAGGATGGGAAACTCATCTGAAGTCCCTTCAGTCAGCTATTCGATAAACAGCCGTAGTCTCATTTTAAATGAAGAAATGTCATCGCAAATATTTGTGAATAGTTTGTGTTTTTCCCTGGATCCTCGCATTTAAAGAGTTTAAATGAGACGTGATGTCCACCAAAAATATCAGGTCATTAAGGCAGTCTTCGTTAAGCAGACGTTCCCGTCATGTTGGCAATTCATTTATTTCAGGCAGAAACAGATAGACACTATATTTCAGTGCCCAGAAACGCGACAGAACTTTCCCTTTACATAGCCATCTGTCTTCACAGTGTAACAGTAGCTCACCGTATTCCTCGTTCAGGTCTGATATAAACTGTCTAAACTCACGTCTGTTCAGCGCCTTACTTCGAATTTTGTTCACACATCTCAGAAAAACATCCATGACATGTTTCAGATTTAATGTCTTTCCACACAGAGCTTCTTGGTGAATGATACAATAATATTTTAATATAGTGCTGCCAAGAAACTGTTCCAATATTGCTAGACATCCAGACTTTTTACCCGTCAAAGCCGGAGCACCGTTGGTGCACACTGTCCAATTTTGTCCATTCTATGTTGTTTTTCTCTACACGCAACTTCAGAGTTTCAAATAGATTAATCCCTTTGGTTGCATGCATCGATTCAAGTCCTAGAAGTTCTTCAATGACTTCAAAATTATCGTCTATTGCTCGAACAAAAACTGCGACCTGAGCTGTCTCAGAAATGTCAGTGGATTCATCTATTGCCAATGAAAAAGAAAATGTACAATTTTTGATATGTGCTTCTAGATGACGATGAACTTTGGTTGCTAATTCTTAAACTCGCCTAGCCATAGTATTATTAGACAAAGAAATCTGATCACATTTTGCTTCATACATTTTATCGCCAAGCATTCTAGCCGAAATTTTAAGGGAAGGCTTGAAAATCTTTTCTGCATGGATGAAAGGCTTCTTTTTGCGAGCCAACAGAAGAGCGACTTCGTACGACGCAATAATGGTACTCTTGCTCTGTTTGTAAGCCTTGGTGAAAAATTACTGCTGTCTGGTCATATAACTTTCTTTTTTAGCTAAGAAATCTTTTCTTAACTCCGAATTGATCGGATATTTAGCATTTATGTCTGAATGTGTGGTCGTGAAGTGTCGTTCCAGATTAAAATTTTTGAAACAGAAACACAAAATCCACAGCTTAAGCAAACTAGCTTACCACTACGGCTAGGCATAAACATAAATTTCTCCGTCCAATCTTCGTTGAATTCACGACAAGCAACGTCTTCACATTTTCGCTTTTTACCATTATTTGATTTTAGATTGTCCAGACACATGTTTATAGGCCTTAATGGTAAATTTTTATTTGAAAAGAATCTAATTTCAACACAATACTACCGACTCTGCTAAACCGTTGTAACAGACAACAACATGGCGCCTTGCGCACACTGATTGATCGACAAGGCTGGGATATGCTAAGCGTAGTGTTGTAAGGATATGGCAAAACGTCAATAAGAACAGAGTTGTCCATCCTAGTCCCTGCATACACTTAGAAAGACAGATGCACAAAAAAGTAAGCTATTAAAAAAAAAACTGGTTAAGGTGGTTAAAAGTGAAAAATGGGCAGAGGTATGTCAAAGAGTAAGCACAGAAAAGTCACTGAAACTGTTCTGCCGACTACAGAAAAGCATGAGCGGAGTAGTCAAGAATAAGAGTATCTGACAGAGGACTGACGAGAACAAGGGCAAAGCCCTCTTCGAACGCTATCTAGAGCAGAGCAACCAGACAGAGATGAGAGGCTGAAATCTAGCCAAGGAGGTTACCTCAGATAAGTGCAAGGCCCAGAACATTTCGGATGACGACACAGTGACAGTGCAATAGATCAAGGCGGTGCTCCGACGATAATAAAAAAAAGCATCGCTTCAGGGCCAAATGGCATAAGATATGATGTCAGCAATATGTGTACCGATAAAGAGCTAGAGAAACTAGTAGACATGTACAACAACAGTATAGGGAGAGCTAGCATCAAGGAGGAGTCAGGTCGGGCTTCGGGAACATCAAATTGAAAGAGGTGTGGCCAAACAAAAACACTACGCAAGAAGCCAAAGAAGAGTAATAAACCAACACAAAACTGGTGTCGTGAGCCGCTAAACGCTGCTTGATTTGCTGAGGAGGGGATCCGAGCAACTATGGACTGAATGGTTCGATGTGCAATGAGGATGATCTGTCGACTAACTAATTAACTAGCTGGGATATGGAAATTTATAAAGTTTCGTTGCGAACTGAACATGCGCATTCGATAATATCTAAGCATAACAACCACGAGAAGAGTAAACTATCGCACGCTTGCGGGTAACTCCGAGTGCATTTTTGACATTATTAAAATATATTTTATTAAATAACGAGGCCTCGCGTGCCACTTTCTGACAGCTGGCTGGCCATAAGTGGCCCGCGGGCCGTGGTTTGGGAAACCTCTGCTCTAGACAGACTGTATTCAAGTAAGTGGCCTCCATTTAACCATAGATAGGCTTTCTTTCCTGACAATTTTATCAGGACAGTGACCTTGCAGCCTACCCTTAACAATGTCAAACCTTTGTGGCATTTTGACAACTTGAACCTCCGTGGCAAAGGGGTTAATGGTGCAGTTAATAATCCCCTATACTGCGTTCGAATCACAGCTGCGGGCGATTTGGCAGCAGGCCTCCTTGTGTTGGTTTTTATATAAAAATGTATGAGAGCAATGGCAAACTGCTGTACGTAAACTTACCAAGAAATCACAAACAGCCAAAAAATGCTGGAGTTGAATTCGACGTCTTGTAAATGATATGTAACTAACAACAAATTGAACCGCAGGTCTTCCTGTGTTTTCACTCTCATCTGAGAAGGTTAGAATTCTGACCCCACTACCGCCAAGGTGATAATACCATGGCTCTAGGGTCTACAGTTGCACCTGACGGCCCGAAGTGTGTGATCAAATAGCTGCGCACCCACTCCCGAGGCACCGACGCACACCCTATGAGCAAGTAAAAACAAGTAACTGTCCCCTCCACTCCTCCAACACCCACATCCTCGACATGGGTATACCTGAATAAATGAGGCCCCGGCGGGGTGTCGTCTGCAGCCATTCCATCATAGCCCCTATCACGTTCAACCTCGGAGGAGAAGTTATATTAGGTTCCATCGCTAGGCTCAGATTAATAATCCTGTGACCGAGTCAGCCACAATTTGGATATTAATTTGAAAGGGATATTTGTCCAAAGAGGGCATGACCACCTGGTACCTTCAACACACAGTGATGTGATAAAAACTCCACCGCGGAGCAAGCACGACTGGAGTCTTCTGATCCTCAGAAATAGACCCCCTTCCCAGAATGTTTCGGTCCTTTACCTTCTTGACCTTCTCTGGGGGGCGAACCGATACCTGACAAATGACATCCCCACAGCTGCCATCCTTGACGATTAAACAACAACAAAAAAATAATAATCTTAGCCAAAAAAGCTGAGACGGGATCCACGTCAAAACTCGCCACATGCTCTCCTACCGCATCCCCCGATGTCTCAATCACCATGATCTGTCCGTGTTATAAACCACCCTAGGAAGGCACCGCTTACCACAACAACCTTCTTACACATCGTTCCCACCACCCACGGCAGATTGACCTTCTCGGCGGAGCCTTCATAACCCAACCAGTGCCTCACCAATTCAAACCCACCCATGAAACAATCCCATCTAGCCCTTTCGACCTCTGCCACACGTAGCCATAAGGGCAGGGTAGGTTGGTGCGGTCGTTTGCACGGATGACTGTCCATGGAGGCGAAGAGGGTAGCTGTCCTAGACCAGGCGCCTGAAGGAGAATCTACTGCCACATCATGTCCTAACAGATCTGGAGACTGTGACAGGCTATCTTCTACTCTAAAAATGCTAGTTGCATATCCTTTACAGGACATTGCAGCCAACTCCAGCATTTTCTGGCTGTTTGTGATTTATGAATGACTGGGAGACCTCTGGGAGTCTTCGTGGCGAAGTGGTCAAGCCGTTTAACTCGGGCTCCGAAGGTTGTGGGTTCGATTCCGGGCCGCGCCCTTCGGTTCACGAGTTAAATTTTTCGGAGACTCCTGTGGGTCGTCGCTAGAGCTACGGAGTTCGTGCTTTGTGCGACGCTTTCCGCGCTGCGGAAAGAGACCGAGCCATATGGGATAAAACCCGGTGCAATGAAGTCGACCCAGTCGAAATTTAAGCGACTTTTTATGAATGACCGGCACTCATACCATTGTACGAAAACCAGGACAAGGCGGATGGCTTCCAAAATACTCGCAGCTGTGTTTCGAACGCGGTATTCGGGATTGCGATGTGCATTCGTAACAACTTCGCCACAACTCTGGCTCTTCTAAAGAGAAGCCAAATCTTATTCAGTGGCTTCTGTTTACATGTGCAGTCGTAACTGACATACATTTTCTGACATGCCCGTACCATTTAAAAAGTTAGTATAAGTAAAGTTACCATCACCTTCTATGGGCAACAACCCCTGTCAAATTTAATATCAGAAATGTGGCTGATTCGGTCGCAGGATTACAAAACTGAGGCTGGGATGAGCCCTAATTAGTACTTCTCTTCTGAGGTTGAACAGGGAAGGTGTAATGGAAAACAACTGGACTAGAGTAAGTAAAGTACAAGACCACAATTGAGGCCATGAGGCATCCTAGATATGTGGTGCCAATTTCATGTTTTCTGTTGAGCTGAGTTGTGCTGAGCTAAGAACCGACGTCACTGCACTCAGGACATTCCCATATGTGCTCCTCCTCTCATTCAACAGCTAGAGAAGAGTTACTCTACTAATCATTCCCACCGATATTTGATTGAAAGTTCTCCTGGCCTTCCCTTTCAGTTTTCAGAGTCCACCAGACCTCCCGCCAATCCCCCACAATCTCACCCTTTCCACATACGGATTCTCAATCGTTCCTCCACCTTCTCCACCTGGTCCCGCTGGCGCACGACCGGCTCTCCTAGGTCCATAGGTAATCTACCACCAAGAGGTGCATTCCCTGCCAGCCTATCAGTCTATTCATTCTCCCGCACTCCCGCATGGCCAGGGCAAAACATTCATACAGTTACCACAATCTGTGACTTCTGAAGCGAGGTGAGCCATTCCACACGAAACATTCCTTTCTCCGCCTTACTAAGACCCGCCAGCACTCAGTGAATGACGTGGTCAATAACATTGGTCGTGTTTACTTACAAGGACATTTCCTGGCACCCATGATAGGCTGGGTCAACCTTGGAGGTCAGGTCAGGAAAACATGACCACCCTGATAGGGATTCAAACAGATTACCTACAGGCTGGTGGGATACTGTGCTGTCACAGCTCCCCGTTATTGATTATTACAAATCGTGCATGTCCTTTTCAGGAAGTTGCGATCAACCCCAACCCCTGGCTGATTTACTAAGCAGTTTTAGTTCAGTAGTTTACCATTGTCTGGGTTAAGGACGCTGTTTGTAATCCCGTATACTCACGTACGAAACACAGATGCGTGAGATTCGGCAGCCGATCGCGTCGCGTTGGTTCCTTACGGAAAGTATGTCAGCCGGTCGTTAAGAAAGCAATAGCAATCTACTGAACGTAAAAACTTGCCAAGACATCAACAGCAGCTGAAAAATGCTGGTGTTGACTGCAATGTCCTGTAAATAGGATATTCACAAATAAAAGTGTGCCAATGCTCTCTGAATGAGAATTCAGCATTGAAGTCCAACTGACCAGCATAGGAGTTGTACCCCATACACTACAATCAGCACACCGGAAGTTTAAGGCATGGACATTAACAGCCATGGCCGAACACGTTTCTAATTATTGTCAGGTATAATTTCTCTGTCGTTGCTAATTTATACTGTATGTTGCCAGAATTTCAAGATCATTCTGCCTTGGCATAGCAGCTTCTGGTGCTTGTTCCTGGCGTGCAGCATATCCTCGGAGAGCTATAAAAATCAGCTTTCAGAATATATCTTCTTCCTGAGCACATCCACACTGTGATAACCAGTTACAGCCTGTCTTTCTGGACACAATGTCAATACATGTATATTTATTAGTGTGTAATGCTTGCTGGAGTTCTGTTAACTGTTGGTTGTTATGAGTTGTTTATGTTAAGCTGATTAAAACTGTGCCTTAATAATGAAAACAATGTAAAGGTAGTCCCATAGGAAACGCTGCCTTGAAGTGCGAAATGTCAGGCCTTCACGTGTTCTAGGCCTTCACTGCCATACGGCGGCACGCACCACCACGCACCACCACGAAAAGTATAAAGTGGAAAAATGGAATTTCCCACTCGGACACTAAAGTGGACGTCAACAAAGGAATCCAAAGACAATGTGGACAACGTCATTGAACGGCAACGGGAGACGCTGTGATTATGCTTTCGAACAAGGACGTGTTTTCGGAGGATCTGTGTGAGGTGACCTCTGGACGCGATGATATGAGCGTGAGGCAGCTCTGAGTCAGGACAGGGATTCGATGATGATGATCCAGCAGTGAAGTAACCGGGCGCTAAACCTAGATCGGAATTACAGCCTGAATTGAGAATCAGTGGATCATGGCTTCAAGCAGAGCGCGGTAGACTGGGCGCTCATCGGTGGATTGGTAGAGTAGGTGCCGATCCCGTCTATAGGGATCAACCTACAGGTCTGCGAGAGTTTTATGTCCTGTGTCTGCTACGGAATAAACTTCTGGTAGCGCTTTGATATCTTGAAGTTTGCCGTTGATTGTCACTGTTATTCAAGGTAAGGACGCAAGTTTAATTCCTCGTCCTTCGTTGCTGTTTTGCATTTTTACGAGTTGATACCTCGGCTGTTGCCGGTGTAGGCGCATCAAGGCATTCACATATTCTAGGCCATAACAAACGAGGTGGGTGGATAATCCTGCCTTTGCTGGGGATTGGACCTGGACCAGAGGGCTGAGTGGTCTCGACATATGGTGTCCGCCTCGAGTGCAGGAGGTCCCGGGTTCAGGCCCCAGAGGGCTGGGTTTTTTTCACGTGGACTTCTAGTAACAAAATTTCCCCTGGTCTCTGGGTAGTGAGATAGGACACACATGTGTATTGTTGTCTCTGGGTAGTGAGATAGGACACACATGTGTATTGTTGTCTCTGGGTAGTGAGATAGGACACACATGTGTATTGTTGTCTCTGGGTAGTGAGATAGGACACACATGTGTATTGTTGTCTCTGGGTAGTGAGATAGGACACACATGTGTATTGTTGTCTCTGGGTAGTGAGATAGGACACACATGTGTATTGTTGTCTCTGGGTAGTGAGATAGGACACACATGTGTATTGTTGTCTCTGGGTAGTGAGATAGGACACACATGTGTATTGTTGTCTCTGGGTAGTGAGATAGGACACACATGTGTATTGTTGTCTCTGGGTAGTGAGATAGGACACACATGTGTATTGTTGTCTCTGGGTAGTGAGATAGGACACACATGTGTATTGATGTCTCTGGGTAGTGAGATAGGACACACATGTGTATTGTTGTCTCTGGGTAGTGAGATAGGACACACATGTGTATTGTTGTCTCTGGGTAGTGAGATAGGACACACATGTGTATTGTTGTCTCTGGGTAGTGAGATAGGACACACATGTGTATTGTTGTCTCTGGGTAGTGAGATAGGACACACATGTGTATTGTTGTCTCTGGGTAGTGAGATAGGACACACATGTGTATTGATGTCTCTGGGTAGTGAGATAGGACACACATGTGTATTGTTGTCTCTGGGTAGTGAGATAGGACACACATGTGTATTGATGTCTCTGGGTAGTGAGATAGGACACACATGTGTATTGTTGTCTCTGGGTAGTGAGATAGGACACACATGTGTATTGATGTCTCTGGGTAGTGAGATAGGACACACATGTGTATTGTTGTCTCTGGGTAGTGAGATAGGACACACATGTGGTATTGTTGTCTCTGGGTAGTGAGATAGGACACACATGTGTATTGTTGTCTCTGGGTAGTGAGATAGGACACACATGTGTATTGTTGTCTCTGGGTAGTGAGATAGGACACACATGTGGTATTGTTGTCTCTGGGTAGTGAGATAGGACACACATGTGTATTGTTGTCTCTGGGTAGTGAGATAGGACACACATGTGTATTGTTGTCTCTGGGTAGTGAGATAGGACACACATGTGGTATTGTTGTCTCTGGGTAGTGAGATAGGACACACATGTGTATTGTTGTCTTTGGGTAGTGAGATAGGACACACATGTGGTATTGTTGTCTCTGGGTAGTGAGATAGGACACACATGTGGTATTGTTGTCTCTAGGTAGTGAGATAGGACACACATGTGGTATTGTTGTCTCTGGGTAGTGAGATAGGACACACATGTGGTATTGTTGTCTCTAGGTAGTGAGATAGGACACACATGTGGTATTGATGCGCACGTATAAAATCCCTTGTATTTAAAGTATTTAAGGATCCTCGCTGGTGCTACAGAGTTTGTGCACTGTCGCTTGTTTTCCCGGGAGAGAGTTGGAATCAACAAGCACATCTTCAAACTTATTATCTGTTGGGATTATTGACTGACTTTTGTCTACACCCCTCCCTTCTGTCTTCCCTTCCATATATCTATTTCTTTCACTCTCTCTGTTATTCTCTCAACACATACTCAGACAACAGTTCCTTTCAACAATAAATAAAAGATTTATTAAGAAAAACTATGTCTGGTGTATGTATGGACTGAGTATATGTAGTTGGTATTGTCTGCTAGTGTGAATGCAAGATAGGACGGTTGATCTCGTATGTGCATTAGTTCTTCTCGTCTTTTCTGTCAGCCAAAACACAGGACTGCACACACAGAAATGGAGTGATCTCACCATGAATGATCTCCTCCTGCTTGAGTCGGGAAGTAATCCAATTCTTGAAGAAAACAACTGTTCAATGTCTTATCACCAGAAAATAATCCGATTTGGTGAGTCACTGAAGTTCATATATTTCCCGTTTTGGAATGTATTATAATCCACCTCTGAATACACACCGCCACTATCCAACATTGTCTAGAGTTACTATGACTGTTCTACACCATGTCTATGGTTAACAAAGTTTAATGTTTCGGCACAGTGCAATTGAATGCAGTTTTAAGTATCCCTGCTTGCCACAGGTTAACGTCTTTTCCTTTTAAGGGTTTTAGTTGTATATTTGTTTGAGCATACAGTGTTCTGTATTTGACTTATCACTTCTTCATATTAAAACCTGTCTATGTTTTTGTTGTTTCTAAGTAGGTACTTTATTTGCTCAAGTGTAGTAACCTTCATCTCTTCTTTGATTTCAATAGGAGATTTGAACCTGTGGAGAAGATAGGTAATCTGGTGATATGCGTCTGCTTCATATAATTTTCTTATGTGATAGTCCTTTTCTAGCCATACTGAAAAGCCTCCGAAAAACATACGGACATACGATTTCTGAGTGCACTAAAGTTTACACGACTAGATAAACGAATGCAATTTCACACATTAAGAACAAACACCTATATCCCTATGCTACTATTACACTAATATTTTAATACCTTATATATGCCTCTATAGAATTAATGTAAGTCCCCGAATCGAAATTTATCCGCAGCCAAGCACTCTATCCCATTACAAGGGAGGATATTTCTATTCATTACAGGACACATAAAATCTATCTTTCCGTCCAGTTTGGTAGCACACACTAAACAGAAACTCCATGTTCAGCGTTTTATATCGCGTGTCCCATTCTCCGTTGAGTGTTTGATCTACGATCAAATTTGTCGTACACGTAACATCAAAAGTTCAGTGAGATCACGTATACGTCCTGGCGCTCCGTTCTCCGCTGTTACGCTGGTCCGCTGTCCATCGCTCGTTTGCACTTCAAAGCATTCTCCGTTCATTTCCCCGTCGGCCGATATGAGCGGGAGTCACTGACCTCTGCGCGTACCTGTATCCTATTTTCATATCTGTGTCGGTCAATGATCTTTTTATTCGTCCTCCTCTCATAATGAAGTACACGATTGTTAACCCTTCTCCTTCCTTGTATTTTGATATGTAAGTTATCAAGGAATCATTAAACTGCAGTATTTTCCGTGACATAGGCCCCCTCTTAAGAGAGTTGACCGCGTCGACTCTTCATCCCTGTAGTTTTGATTCCTATGATTCTCCAACTTATTCCTCTTCCTCTGAAGTTGGATGTCTAGATAAGAAATCCGCTCCTACATTCTCCTTACCATTGATGTATTCCACTGTGAAGTCCTGTTGCAGCAACAACGTCCATCACATCCACCGTGCGTTGAGCTTCTGCGAAGTAGCTATTAACATCACGTGTTGATGATATGATTGGATCCTCACATGGATCAACACCTCATCAAGTAGGCGACCTCATATGCACCCTACCATACTACTCATGACTGAAACTAGTGTTGGCTCATCACTCCTGTACGTTCAGTCGACTTTCTCTCGACTTGCGTCAGCGACGGCTCACAATACAGACGGATTGTCCCATCCTGATTGTAACACTGCTTCCATGTCCTCTTGGTTTCTCCCGGCTTTGCCTCTGGGGATGTTCCCCCTCGTCCTCGTTGGACCGAGTCGTCTTTCCCAAATCTCCTGGAATTCTGCTTCCAGGACCATCTTGGGCGATATTGTATCTGGTCAGCCAATCTTCGGTTAGAGTCCTGGGTATACCGCGTCTTATCCGACTTTACCCACCCCTTTTGAACTTGGTTACTGGGGAAAGTTTCCCTCTTGTCCTTTCCCTGACGTGTGATTTCTCTCCTTCCTTCGTTGGGTAAATCTGACCTATCACGTACTGTCCCATAGGCTCTCCTATGTTGTACTGGCGATCTGTGGTCTTCGTCTGGACTGGTAACTTTTGTCCCAATGGCTGCCATCACCATAAAGTGCGAAGCTTTGCTCCCGGATCTCTCCTCATATTTCCTAATGAGATGTCTAGGGAGATTTTTCTGCTCTTCCCCGATCCGAATTTTGTAGATGTTCTTGGACACCACCTTTTCCACAGGATAAGGTCCTTTCCATCCTACTTGGAGTATATTGGTCTCTGCTGGACCCCACACTTCCACTTTGTCTTCCACTTTAAGAGCTATTTTACTCTTAGTCCGCTTGTTGGGTGGTGCGTTCTGGCACTCCGAACAAGACTTCAACCACCGGCGTACATCTCCGGTCATTCCTGGCCAGCAATAATGGCCGGAAATTTGCTGCAAGGTCTCTCTGACACCCATATGTCGATTCTCGCCAATGATGTGTCCACTCTGAAGAATGTGAGGACGGTGGGTCTCTGGAACCACCCACTGCTCGTGCAGGTTATCTCCCCTCCCAGCTCTCCGATAGAGTAGTCGATTCTTCAAAAAGTACTGTCCCCGTTCTGGTGGCTCAGCACTTCTTTGCAGCTTCCTGTAGCAAGGACGCAACGTAGTATCCTTCCTCTGGGCAGTATGCAATTCTCCTATCCCTGAGTTGTCGCATAGTGTCTCTGCCTCTTTTTCCTTCCCTTGAGATCCACTGACTACTGTTCCCTTGTGGGCTTGCTGTTGGGCATCCCCAAAAAGACATATTTCGTGCCAATGATCATGGGAAATAAGGAGTCAGATAATACAGCAGCAGGAATAATGCCCGTGACGTACCTGGATTTAATCTCCACCTTGGCGATTGGCAGCGTCATGGTAACAGCACTCCTCATTGCCGGCTGTATCTCTATGGTCTCCCCTGTAAGTTGGTCTGGGCTTACCAAGCTGGCGTCCACCACCGCTTCCCCATCCAAACCGGTATCGTAGAGACAAGCAACCTGTTGGCCATTTACTTCAATCAGTTCCACCACAGGTGGTCTCTCTTGGTCCTGAGTGTCTTTCATCTCCTTGACCGTTTCCTTGCCTTCCTCTTTTGATTCCTCGAGGTTGGTTATGCAATTGGCGTCTTCTGCCTTGCTTCTGCAGTCCACAGTATTATGTGTTTTCGACCGGCAGTGTGTGCACCATGTTCCCTTCCTAGGTTTCCGTGTGTCCTTTTTGTTCCTTTCTCCTTCGCCGACCTCAGCCTTGTCTGTGATCACCGATGTAGGAATCACTTTGCATGCTGCGAAGTAAGAACTTTTAGGTTTCGATCTGCAGTCTTTGGTGTTGTGAGATGGCACCTTGCAGAATGAACACCACTTCTCGGACCACTGTCGTTTCGCTGGAGAATTCGAGGTGTTCTGGTTTCCTTCCTTCACCTTCTCTGAACTCTCCTCTGTGTGCTTTATATAAGGTTCCACTTTTTCTCCTTCCCAGTTTTTAGGTTTCTTTTTCTCTTGTTTCTCCTGACCTTTGGTTTGAATACTGAGTTCCGCAGCCTCCCCATGTACCTCTACGAATCGTTCCGCCAGCTTATTCACAACATCAATCCGTTCCGCCCCTTGTTCTCCCAAGAAGGTTCTGAGAGGTTTCGACATTTGCTTTCGCATCTGGTCGACCACCATCATCTCTTCGAGACTCTCATAATCCCTCTTGAATTCTGCCAAGTCCATCCATTTCTGGAGATAGGATTTCAGCCTCAGACTGTAGGCGGCGAATAGTTCTCCCGGCTCTCGTCTAGACGATCTAAACTTCTTCCGATACGTTTGTGCTGTGACTTCATAATGTTTCATCAAAGCGGCTTTTAATTCCTCGTACTGATTTTCCTGTCCTGGTGGTAGGCGTGTGTAGACCTCGTACCCTGAACCACGTAAAGCCTGGGATAATTTAAGAGCCCATCGGGTTCTATCCAGTCCCATAGCGACTGCCATAGCCTCGAACCGATCCAAAAACTGGTATATCTTCTCTTTACTTTCATCAAAGACCGCCAAGGGAAACTTCATGGCATGGTACCCTGTCCACTCATGTTAAGTGAACCCTGGGAAAAGGATCCTCCTTCTGTCCCGTCAGTTTCTCCCTTCGTTTGTGTCTTGAGCTCCAGTTCTCGCATGCGGTATTCATGTTCCCTTATCTTGTTGGCTTCCTCTGCTTGCAACCTCTTGTTGTCCTGTTCCAGTCCCAGTCTCCTGGTCTCCTGGTCCATTTCCATTCGTTTGGTCTCTTGTTCCATTTCCATTCGTTTGGTCTCCACCTCTATTCTTCTCACTTCCAACTCGGTCTTTCGATTCTTCTCGTCTCGCTTGACGAATCTCTCGCTCTCTTTCCTGGATGTAATCAGTTAGTTCCGAGCCAGCTAAACCAATTTCCTCCCCGTTGGCCCTCAGTTCGGCTGTAGTTACTTTAGGAGTTGCCATAATTAAGAAGGTAAGTCCGCAAATAGAGTACAGACACTTCAAGGCAGTAAAGAAGAACTCACTATAGAATTATATTCTACCTAGAACCTATAACCTATATCATTTATCTATGTCTATCTAATATTATTCTACAACACCACACAGTACATCACAACCACTCTCTCATCCACAAGAGTAGATATAGGATAAAGACTTATGTAGACGTGTGACCGTGTGACTAGGTATGTAATGTGTCTTACTACCTATCCACATTCACTCTGTCTGGAACTTTCTCACTGTAAAATCACCAGCATTAATGAAATGTTTTCCACCATAAATGTAATGGCACCATATATCCTATGGACGTCCTTCCATTAAAAGTCATCAATATATACTTATATTTATTCCAATCAGTATGTCCCAACATGCAGGTACTCCGCTATGCCTGTGCCAATATGCAGGTACCCCTCTATGCATATGTCCTGTTATGCCTCTAGGTCATATGGGTATTATTCTCTACCCCGCTCGCTCCACCAATTATGTCGCTTGTTTTCCCGGGAGAGAGTTGGAATCAACAAGCACATCTTCAAACTTATTATCTGTTGGGATTATTGACTGACTTTTGTCTACACCCCTCCCTTCTGTCTTCCCTTCCATATATCTATTTCTTTCACTCTCTCTGTTATTCTCTCAACACATACTCAGACAACAGTTCCTTTCAACAATAAATAAAAGATTTATTAAGAAAAACTATGTCTGGTGTATGTATGGACTGAGTATATGTAGTTGGTATTGTCTGCTAGTGTGAATGCAAGATAGGACGGTTGATCTCGTATGTGCATTAGTTCTTCTCGTCTTTCTGTCAGCCAAAACACAGGACTGCACACACAGAAATGAGTGATCTCACCATGAATGATCTCCTCCTGCTTGAGTCGGGAAGTAATCCAATTCTTGAAGAAAACAACTGTTCAATGTCTTATCACCAGAAAATAATCCGATTTGGTGAGTCACTGAAGTTCATATATTTCCCGTTTTGGAATGTATTATAATCCACCTCTGAATACACACCGCCACTATCCAACATTGTCTAGAGTTACTATGACTGTTCTACACCATGTCTATGGTTAACAAAGTTTAATGTTTCGGCACAGTGCAATTAAATGCAGTTTTAAGTATCCCTGCTTGCCACAGGTTAACGTCTTTTCCTTTTAAGGGTTTTAGTTGTATATTTGTTTGAGCATACAGTGTTCTGTATTTGACTTATCACTTCTTCATATTAAAACCTGTCTATGTTTTTGTTGTTTCTAAGTAGGTACTTTATTTGCTCAAGTGTAGTAACCTTCATCTCTTCTTTGATTTCAATAGGAGATTTGAACCTGTGGAGAAGATAGGTAATCTGGTGATATGCGTCTGCTTCATATAATTTTCTTATGTGATAGTCCTTTTCTAGCCATACTGAAAAGCCTCCGAAAAACATACGGACATACGATTTCTGAGTGCACTAAAGTTTACACGACTAGATAAACGAATGCAATTTCACACATTAAGAACAAACACCTATATCCCTATGCTACTATTACACTAATATTTTAATACCTTATATATGCCTCTATAGAATTAATGTAAAGTCCCCGAATCGAAATTTATCCGCAGCCAAGCACTCTATCCCATTACAAGGGAGGATATTTCTATTCATTACAGGACACATAAAATCTATCTTTCCGTCCAGTTTGGTAGCACACACTAACAGAAACTCCATGTTCAGCGTTTTATATCGCGTGTCCCATTCTCCGTTGAGTGTTTGATCTACGATCAAATTTGTCGTACACGTAACATCAAAAGTTCAGTGAGATCACGTATACGTCCTGGCGCTCCGTTCTCCGCTGTTACGCTGGTCCGCTGTCCATCGCTCGTTTGCACTTCAAAGCATTCTCCGTTCATTTCCCCGTCGGCCGATATGAGCGGGAGTCACTGACCTCTGCGCGTACATGTATCCTATTTTCATATCTGTGTCGGTCAATGATCTTTTTATTCGTCCTCCTCTCATAATGAAGTACACGATTGTTAACCCTTCTCCTTCCTTGTATTTTGATATGTAAGTTATCAAGGAATCATTAAACTGCAGTATTTTCTGTGACATGCACTGAGCTGAGTTTCTCCAGACTCAAACTTGAGTCAGGAGTAGAACGGAGCACTTGTCGGTTACACCCGTGTGCCATTATGTTGATCCCTCGACTAACCTAAACTAAACTATCAAAATGAAGTCAAAGTTGGCAAGCATCCTTTAAGGACGTTGTCTCTTCCAAGATTGCAGTTGGATTGTTTAGCCATATCAGAAATAGGATGATGGAATATTGTTCTCCTGTTACTGCTCAAACATGATGTATTGATGACAAATAAACACAATATAAACGGTGATTAAACTGCGGCTTCCTTGTCCGTAAAAAGACCTGAGTGTAAACGTGTCTATTTCTATAAGCTGGTGTTGTGTAATTGCAATGTAGTACAATGCTAGTGAATGTTGTTCTGGATGACTGATGATGTGTCCTACATGGTTGATTCTAAATGCTTGTAGTTTATTGTGCAATTGTTGTAGCCCTTGTCGTCCTTTTTTGGGTTTTAAATCTTGTATTAGTGTTTTGTGTTTTATACTGTGATTGTGTTGCTGAAGTGTCAGTGATTGTCTATTTTGAGGGATCTAACACTGTAGCTAAATATATTATCTTATAAATGATGCATGTGTTTAAAACTGTTTCTTCCAAAAATTGTTTGTGATTTGTATTTGTACCTCAGATGAGTTGAGTCAAGAACCTAAGTCATTGCACTCAAGGCATTCCCATAAACGATCAGTCCTCATTATCAACATCCAACGAAGAGTTCCAGTTCTAATGGTGCCAGTTGCAATCTGATTATATGTCCAGTTTGATTTAGATCATAATGGCGATTGTCGACCAGGTCCTCTGACCACCCGTTGCTGCTGCATTCTCTTTAGATCATGATAGTTTGTCTGTTTTTCTGCATTTATCACATTCTCACAGAGGTCCTTCACCACATGTGTCTGATCATGCATCAAATCACCCCTTAATGATGCGAAACCAGCCAATCTGTCTGCCAATTAATTTCCAACCACACCAGAGCGTCCCGGAGAAAAGATCCAGCGAATGCTGACAACCCGATGCTGACGACCTCTGAATCGATGCAAGCCATTCTACATGAGGCATGCCAGACTTCACCTGTGCCAGCAAGCTTGCTGAGTCGGTTCCAATCATAACATGCGTATACAGTTTGTTCTCCAACAAATGGAAAGCTGCAGTAACCATCCCCACCTCCATTCTCAGACTTGAGGTGGTGGTGTCTTATGGAAGGCTCTCTTGTACCAAACACTTGCCATTTTATTTTGCTACGAATCCACAGGCACGCTTTTTTGCCTCTTAACACAGAGCCATCGGTATAATCACATAGCCAGGACGAGAGTAGTGTATTTATACCTATGAAGCATGTCTGTGGTTTGGTTTGCAGTGAATGTCATGCTTCTGTGTGTGTTTTTAGGGACCGTGTGTATTTTGGTTTTTTTCTTTTTTCTACAAAATTAACTTTTAATGTGCGTCGAATACAATCTTAGTATAGATATTAACCATCATGGACTTACATTTTGACTGTAAAATATACTTCCATGTCATATTAAAAGTCAGAACGTGCATAAAAACAAATTACTTTAACAGAAAGCACTGACAAACTACCGACTGTGGCCTTTTACATCCATCCATCCATCATGTGCCATGCCGAAAAGAGTGTGCGATCATCTTTTGCCATCTCACGTAATCACCACTGTCTCGACGATGCCACGTGGCCAAGCCATCGAGGTATTTACTTCCGTTGGTCTCTTCCCTTTGATCTTGCCAGTCGTCACCAAGTTCTCCAATTCATTTCTTCTCATAACATGCCCAACAATTTTAACTCTCTGCGTCTAATATTTTATGTTTTGCGGCACTTTACAGGCCGGCCAAAAATTGAAGAAAGTTTCTTCAGTTTAGTCTATTATAGTGATGGAAAAAAAATTTAATAAAGTTATTTAAAGAATAAAATAAGTGCATGAAAAAATTATAATGTTTAAGATAAACAAACAAAAATAAATACCGCTTTCTATAATTTTGCAAAAGTGATTAAACATTTGAAACAAAATTAACATCTTTAAAATATTTCTATAAAAATAAGGAAATTTAAGACTTAAACAAAGATTATAGAAACGCTAGAAATATATTTTACTATAAATACCGTCCCTTGAAGAAAAAAAAACAAATATATGGTTATGTACCTTGACTATATGTACATGTTTTTTGTTTTTTAAATTAATGTTTATCTCTTGCGCAAAGTCAATCGAATTCACGAAAAACCTACAATGTTGCATTTACAGACAGTACACTGTGTTTCATTTATTTTGGGACTGACCTTGCGGAGCGCTATCGAGAAGAAGTCGCCCAAATTGTTCAAGAAACCACCCCCTTGGCACCGACGCTCTCCCAATGCTCAAGTAAAAGCAAGTAACCATCTCCCCCAAGCTTCCATCTCCCACATCGGATATTAATTTGAAAGGGATAGTTGTCCAAAGATGGTATGACCCCCCTGGTACCTTCATCATACAGTAATGTGATTAAAACGCCGCCGCGAAGCAAATCAATTGGGGACCCCATTGAGGCCATTGAGAGAGTTACATAAATAAACACACATAGTATTGTTTGGCGCTCCACCGATCGGGATTCGAACCTGTCATCTCCAAATGACAACAGCGCCTCTCTGCAGGAACAAGTGCACTTCGACGCATGACCAACTAGACACTCCCAAAAAAGTGTCTTCATTAATCGTGCCTATCATGAATGTCTCTCATACACATGAACCTACAACTATGGAATACGGACAGAATTCGTATCAAACCATTGAGATAGCACCATAGGTCTCATAGTTTATATTAAATCAGCTTAAATAACAAACACACGCACATACACACGTCGGACCGTAATGCTGTGTCGAGTATATGTTGTCTAGTGCGTCCTCTAGTCTCGACTTCCTTCTTCTCCTTCTGTGAGCGATAAACAATACTATGTGTGTTTAATTATGTAACCGGCGCGGAGCAAGCACGACGGGAGGCTTCTGATAGCCAGAAATAGGTGGCCTTCCTAGAATGTTTCGGTCTTTTACCTTCTTAACACCTGGGGGCGGGTTCATCCGGGCCATCACTCCGGGTGTCTTTCTCCTGCTGTAAATTCGAACCATGTTTCGAGACGGACGTTCTTTGCGCTGTCCTTGCGTTGTTTCTTGTTTGTCCCAGACCTGCAAAACACTCTGCCATGAGTCAAACTTAAATGTAACAAGAGTTAACGCAAGTAGCGACAGTGGGTTAAAAAATCAACACGACCACAGAGAGTGAAAAACACCACTGACAGTGAACAGGAATCGATTACTACTCACAAAAGGTGTACAAGCGGGTTAAGTGACCGGCAGTGAGTGAACACGGAGACTGATCACGTGATTACATGGACAAGGTCCGTGTCTAGACTTGCAGCGGCAAATGGGCCAGGGAAACTGAAGTATCACCACCAAGTCTCGTCAACAAAATAAGATCTATTTTCCGACGTTAGTAGTTGACTGACATTGTAATTGTGTTCAAGTGAGATGGAACAGAACACCAGATTTGACAGTCGCCTAGAACCTTCATTGAAATACCGATGTGCCTGTGAAGTGAGTGGTGAACGCCATGAGGCCATATTTTGAATTCCCACATAGTGTGTTCAGTGTTAGTCATTTATACAGGATAGAGACAGTAAGTAGTCATATTTTCTATTATATATGCAAGTATGCCATGGTCCAGATAATGACATGGAGTAGTTATGCCGTAACCCAAAGTAGACGAGGTCAGAGGTTATGGCAGTGTTCAGTAAATGGACACCTGGAACGTGAAAAGTGGATAATTTTCACACAGCGTGAAAACGTGGGGACTCGCTTCCAAAGTCAACAGGAAGAGGGATCCGGACAAGGGCAGTCGGGACGGTGGTTTTGTCGAGTGCGGAACACGTTCTAAACAGAGTTGCGGCCAAAATTGAGCCACTCTTTTATGTTAGTTACTGTATAGCAATGTGGTGTTATTATAATTGGGAATATATGATAGTGCATGTGATATGTTCATGCCATAGTGTTGCCATAGTAATGACAAAAAACCTAAATCAGAGTCCGAGTTACATTTCTACAGGAGAGCGGAGTTGCGTTCAATAGTAAGTTGGCGTACTGTGTGTAGAATGGCAGAGTCTAATAATCAGCAAAGTATAGTGTGGAGAAGCAACCACGGTGGTGACTGGATGAGGATAAAAGTAACAATTAATATTCCTAGGCATCAGAGATCTTGCACACCAACCAGGAAGTGGCGCCCTGTACAACAAAGGTGCCCAGTGGCAAGTGGGGTGCCCGTCAATTGGAACCTTAGAGCCATGTAGCAGTTATTGTGTAAAATTGTGAGACCACACATAATAGTTCTGTGAACGTAGCAGTCGTCAACTTAAATTTGGAGGCCACGCATTATGATTTTGTGAAGATGCGACTATCAAGTTGAACATTCGAATCAGACACAGAAACTCAATTAACTTATTGTTTTTTAATGAATCTTGAAAGTATATCGACAGATTATGTGATGTGTTATAAACTAGTGATGAATATACCGTACGGATAAGGGGAAGATTGTTATTTGGTGGAGTGTTGAAAGGAAATCGAGTTTGGAACTTCGTATCTGAAGGTTCTCTTATAAACGATACCTGAAAATGTAAATGTGTCGTTCGGCGAAAAGTCATCAAGGATTTTGCAAAGACATATCCAGTGCTTAAATTGTAGTAAAAGAACAATATCTGTGAAATATTAAAGAAATTAAGAATTGTAATTATTACACAGTTAATCGTGGTGACGGACATAATTATGCTAAAAAGAACACGTGACCGATTTCATACAGACAGTCTGTGTTCGGGGAAATTCCGTAGGAGATCTTGTGAATAATAGAGTAGCCTAGAGACAAGTGTGAACTATTGACCTGAAGGTCCTGGCCTAGACAGGATAAGTCGAACATGACTGTGTCACCGGGTACATTGAAAGATAAACATGATTGTGGATTCATTATCCGGATTGGCTGAAAGGAGTAGGAGATTAAAGTAGCAAGATGTGCAACGAGCCTAATACGCCATTATTATTATATGAGCGATAGTATCCCTCGCTCTATGGAACAAGAAGAAGATATAAAAGACCACAAGAAATGACGAGATAGGTTGATGAGGTCTACATAATGTCAACATAACGTCCACATAATATCAACATAATGTCAACAGAATGTCAACACAAGACGTGTAGAATAAAGAATTGACGCATTCGAGAGGTCACAAGCTGGACAGTAGGATATAGGTCAGACATCAATCACGGAGACCGCAAGTGGCAGATACCGGCAACTAGTGAACGTGTTGACATACACACAGGTTAGCGCATCGAGACGTGACGACTTGATCAGCAATTCGAGAATAAACATTGAGTGATTTGGAAGAAATTCAACAGGAAAGAGTGATAGAAATGTTTCAGAACTTTGTATAGACAAGGGAACATTAGCAATCGTGAGTGAATATTAAGAGAACTTTGAATTAAACTATGGACAATCTACAAATGTATCAGATTAGAGACATGCAATTAAAAATAAGAACTGGGGTAATAATACCTTGACTGAATAATTAGATAATCGATTATTGTATAGTTAGCGATTTGTCAATAATTGCGTTTACATTTTACGTGTGTTAGTGATTAGTTAAGGGTGTTAGGTACGGTGTTGGGTATACAGATATTTAAGGTATAGTGAACTAACAATTGTCAACAACACAAGCTTAGAATAGGTCAGGTAGACAGTATTATCGGTAGTGAAGTAGGTAACTAGATCTGTTAGTGATTATTACTTTACAACAGATTAGATTATTTTACATGTGATTAAGGTATTAGTTAAGAAGGACTATAAATAGTATAAGTTTTTAAATATGTTATTATTATTATTAAAATTAAGCATTATGGCATAAAGCAGTAGTTTATTAGCAAGCAGTAAGTAGCTATTAGCTCATTAGTTAAGTTATTATACACTAGTATTATTACTTAAGTAAATAAACTTATAGATTATATATTATTATTAATTATGTTTCCGTTGCGATGTTAATAAACTAACACATTTAGATAACTGGGTATGTAAGTATAAACCCAGTGAAGATTTGTACGAATTTTGATTGGTGAATTTGAATACTATTAACTAACATATAGTAAAATAAATAGTTATACTACATCTATTCATTTGAAAAATAAAACATATTAATATGTTGTATTAACAACTAACATCTAATAAAGCAAATAATTTCATTTCGAAGCAGTGGGATCCTTGAGTTTCTTTGTCAGTGTGATATTTATGATAACATCACGAGCCTTGATACCGCACTTCATAGCGACTTTGGGAAAACACTGGCATGATTTGAAATACATTCCTGCATGATTTTGTGATCAAATATTAGTAAGAGCTATATTTAAGCATGATGTATGAAGTTTCGTTATAATTTTATTGATTGTTCTTTTGGTTTTCTATGAGTTCTTGTATGCAATGTTATTTCAATTATCATAATTGCTGGCATGTGGGGAAACTTTTCATTTTCTGATTGTTGTATCTGGTCATAAAGCATGCCTGACGTTCAACGAGCGGAAACAGGTCAATGGCATCTATGGCGAAATATAACGGTGATGATTTTAATTAAATATAATTTCAGGCATAAGTTGTAACTATATACTGAGATACACTATGCGGCGTTGACATCATAAGGGAACTCTTCTAAGCGAAGCAGATGACTATCCTTAACTGACATTTTTCATCCAGATTGCAAGGCCATAGTGACATGGCAATACACTATATGTAGGCCAAGACATATTTCTGATATTTTATAGTCTTATGAGTGTTATCCTTTCAGGAGACATGGTAGTTACAGGAACAAATCTGATGGAAATGAAAAGCAATATATTTATCCATACGGAGAAAAGATTATTTTCATAGATTATGATTGGACTATCATGAAGTTGAAGAGGACTTTCCTCTTAGACTGATTTTATATGGTGATATTTACGCTTGAAATCAGTAGTCAGAATTGACGAGAGCGCAACAGATATTAAGTATACAAGTATATAGAAACATTATCGTACTAGTACCAATAGAATTGTTGAATATATTTATAAACTGGCAATCAACGGTGCAGCCAGAGAATGAAATGGATACTAAGATGAAGCTGTCAACTGATGAGGATATAGGTTTAACTAGTCTCAATTACTTGATAGTTTACCATATAGTAGACACAGATATTAATGCTTTGCATCTGTTGCCTGCATGATTGCATTCTATGTTCAAAACAATAACAACTGTGATCAATCAATTGATATTTGTTTGCTAACACACTTGATTGATTGATTGATTGATTGATAAGGTTAAATATAATTAATTGAATAATATATAGTATAGAGATTGTTAATTTCCATTTAATGAGTTATAGATGTTACAGTTCATCGTTAGGTTAAATTAAGTGAAATTGATAGAAATAATTTCATGGAATTGTGATTATTGATTGAAACGAAAGAATCTCTTTATATTGATGATATAGTGCAATGTTATTTATTAATTTATCAATTGATTATATTAATTGCATTAATATAATTTATTAAATGATAGTGGGAGTTTCTAAAGATAGATAACAATGCATTACTCATTGATGAGTTATGGCATATTTTGTTGATTGATTACTTCATTAACCGATTAGTTTATTACTAAATTGTTAGACAGATAATGAATACAAATATAGATTGAAGAAATAATAATTAAAAATACAAAAAGAATAATGTTAACATATTGTGTTATGTAAAAATGTGTTATGTTATTGTGTTATGTATATAAAAAACTATTCCAAAAGTAAAGAAAGTGGGCCGTAAGACATGGATGACTGAAGAAATTTTGCAACTAATGGAAACAAGAAGACAGAACAAAAATAATCCTGCCAAATATGAAGAAATTCACAGAAAAGTCAGAACCTTATGTAAGGAGGCAAAAGAAACATGGCTTGAGAAAAATTGCAGAGAAATTGAAAAACAACACAACAGTAAAAATGCGAAACTAATGCACAAAAGAATTCAGGAGCTTACCAATCAAAGAACACGTACATCAGCAGGCTGCCTAAAGACAAAAGATGGAAGAGTCATAATAGAAAAAGAACAGATTTTACATGTATGGTCAGATTACGTGAAAAACCTTTATGACGATAACAGAGACGAACAGTATGATGTTCAAAATAATAATGAAGGGCCAACAATTTTGAAGATGGAGGTTCAGAATGCTCTTAATCATATGAAATCTGGCAAGACCCCCGGTCCAGACAGCGTCACAACAGAAATGATTAATGCTTTAGAAGAATATGGAATAGATAAAGTTACCAGTCTGCTTAATACAATATATGATACTGGAAGTATACCTCAGGAGTTATGTAATTCTGTATTTATTGCAATCCCAAAGAAATCGGGAGCCTTGGAATGTGATCAACATCGAACAATTAGTATAATGAGTCACATCACGAAGATTTTGCTAAGAATTATCATGCAAAGAGTGAGGAGGAAAATACAACCTGAAATAGGAGAAGAACAATGTGGGTTTGTAGAAGGCAAGGGTACAGTAAATGCTGTGTATATACTGAGAACCGTAATCGAACGTTCTATAGAAGTAAACAAAGATCTACACCTTTGCTTTATTGACTACACAAAGGCTTTTGATAAAGTGAGACATGTCAACATGATAAGGATGCTTGAAGATCTACAAATTGATGGGAAAGACCTTAGACTTGTAAAAAACATATATTGGAAACAACAAGCTGCCATAAGAGTTGATAATGAAGTAAGCCAATATCAGCCTATTAAGAGAGGTGTGAGACAGGGATGTGTAATGTCTCCAGATCTGTTTTCCCTGTACAGTGAAAATATTTTCAGAAATATTGAAGATATGGAAGGAATCAACATTGGGGGACGATGCATCAATAACATTAGATATGCAGATGATACAGTCTTGAATTGCAGACAATGAACAGGACCTGCAAAATTTAGTAGATGCGGTTGTTACACACAGTGAACAACAAGGGTTAGAATTAAATTGTAAAAAGACACAGATTATGGTCGTCACTAGGAAGAACGAAATACCACAGTGTAATATACAAGTAAATGGGAATATTCTTCAACAAGTGAATAGGTACAATTATCTCGGAACAGTGATAACATCTGATGGGAGATGCCTGGAAGAGATTAGAACAAGAATCGCCATGGCAAAAGTAGCCTTTAGCAAGATGAAAAACATACTG
The DNA here is from genome assembly GCA_014155875.1 of Cepaea nemoralis. NCBI lineage: Eukaryota > Metazoa > Mollusca > Gastropoda > Stylommatophora > Helicidae > Cepaea > Cepaea nemoralis. Next base: position 220,909 of record JACEFZ010007568.1, read on the forward strand.
ACCAATAAAAAGATGTCAATTGAAACGAGAAAAAGAGTGTTGAGGTGCTACATAGAACCTGTACTTTTATATGGATGTGAAGCTTGGACAATGAGCAGCCAGGCTGAAAAACATCTGATGGCTGTAGAAATGTGGTTTCTGAGGAAAATGCAAAGAATACCATGGACAGCCAGAAAGACCAATGAACAAGTCCTTCAAGAAACAAATGAAGATCGTAAACTGATCAGAGACATTAGACGTAGACAGTCACAATTTTTTGGACATGTTATGAGAAGAAATGATTTGGAGAACTTGGTGACAACTGGTAAGATCGAGGGAAACAGACCAAGGGGAAGACCTAGAAACAAGTATCTGGATGGCTTGGCCTTGTGGCATGGTCGAGACAGAAACACGGAACTGATCCACGACTCTGGTGATCGAGTGAGATGGCAGAACATGACCGCCCACGCTTACCGGCATGGCACATGATGGATGGATGGATTGTGTTATGAAGGAGATACATGAAAGCTATTACATTTGGAGTTTAATGACTTTGTTTAAATCGGAGAGGAGCGGTCATTGACATCAAATTGTCACAAATAGTACTCATTGCAACTATATTCGTGTATCATGAGCTGGATCAACAACGACAGAGTCAAGAAGAAAGGAAACGCATGGGCAGACTATCCGACTATAACGCTGGCTTGCAGTATCAACAAAATAAGTTTGATCGGACTTGGGCGATGGGGAAGTTTAAACCTGCCATGGTTGATCAACAAAATCCTTGCAAACCTGGGACGAGTTACTTTAGCAATTAATCTATAGAAAGTTGACAGAGGAAGTTTATTAGTAGTCAATTCTTTATAACCACTACGCTGCCTACCGACAACATGCTAATTGTGTAAATGAACAGTATAGCACATATGTGAAACTAAAATGTTGATCTTGAACAGTTATAATAGAAAATTGTCTTATATTACTAGACAATTGAACTTATTTGTTGAAATTTTGATTTCAGGTTAGAGAGAATATTTAGAGTTAAATTACAAGTAATTAGAAGGTCGTAGGATAATATTTATGTATTTGATATTTGAACGAGGATGATTAATGAATTCCTATATTTCAGAATGACAAGAAGTAATCAAGCGTTACAGGTAGATTACGGATAATTTAAATTATAATTAGAATAGAGTGTTTAAACATTATAAAATATTAGGTGGAAATAATTTTAGTCAGGCAAGTTCATAATTTTACGCAATTGAATTCAAGAATTTGAATTTAAAAAATGCTTCGCATTTTTTCAGTGAGTGAGTGCCATGGTCGAGATAATAACATGGAGTAGTTATGCCGTAACCCAAAGTAGACGAGGTCAGAGGTTATGGCAGTGTTCATTAAATGGGCACCTGGAATATGAAAAGTGGATACTTTTTACACAGCGTGAAAACGTGGGGACTCGCTTCCCAAGTCAACAGGAAGCGGGATCCAGACAAGGGCATTCGCGACGGGGGTTTCGGTACGGCCAAAATTGAGCCACTCTTTTATTTTAGTTACTGTATATACATTTTGGTGTTATTATCATATGGAATATATGATGTGCATGTGATATGTGCATGCCATAGTGTTCAGGTGAATATAGTGACAAAAAACCTAAATCCGAGTCCGAGTTACATTTCTACAGGAGAGCGGAGTTGTGTTCAATAGTAAGTTGGCATACTGTGTCTAGAATGGCAGAGTCTAATAATCAGCAAAGTATAGTGTGGAGAAGCAACCACGGTGGCGACTGGATGAGGATGAAAGTAATAATTAATATGCCTAGGCATCAGAGATCTTGCACACCAACCAAGCAGTCACGCCCTGCACAACAAAGGTGCAGCCGCCCCGTGGCAAAGTATTCACTGAAACAAAATCAGAGATCATGACGCCAGCGATGACACTAAAGTAGGAACTCGAGTGACGGACTGCCTGAATGTACGATAGCTAGCAACGTCATGTATTGAGCGGAACGACTCTTGGTCGACACAGGGGCCGGTGTACTGTGATCTACCCTAAAAAGATTCCGCGTACTCTAAACGCTTGAGTTCGGTGTCTTCTGTTACATGTGAACTGCTTAAGTAAAAGTGTGCCAGTGTTGGATTCCAGACAGCGAGCTTATCTTAAATGTTACCACCAACATGGCACACGCCTTCGCATTTTATATTTTCCACACATATGACATCACCTTAGATATCATCCCTGACCAATTTTCATTTTAAAATAATGGCTAGTGACTCCCCTTGGTCACATTTGTTCGTCCTAAGCCTGCGACAGGCCTAACAAACCTTCAGGGGATTTTTTCCTGCTCGAATAAAACACAATAAGCATAAACTGACTGATTCAAACTGTAACGGACCCGGCAATGTTGAAGGAAAACAAGACACACCATCTGGCGTGTGTAAAGAATGAATGTCGTAGGAGTTACTTGTTCTTCTTTACCACTTTAGTGTCGTCCTGGAGTGAGGGGAATCAACACCCACATTTGTTTTAATTCAATATCTCTATCCTGGAGATATCCAGCAGACTCCGTCCACAACACTCCCTCAATCTGAAGACACCTTCTTCTCACTCTTACTCACTCCTGGATCATGCCCCCTCTCATTCTTCCCCAACATAACATACTTGACAACTCTAGCTTCAACAAATAAAAACACGAAATTTATTAAAGCAAAGAGTATATGTAGGAGAAATGTGTGTGTATGTATAAGGTGTAGAATGTGTGACGTGTACTCTAAAGTGTCTTTAGACTCAGATCAGTGTTCAGGAGTATAGTCATTCTCATCACTGTGCTGAGAACACACTAGCACCATATATTCCAGACAAGCAACCTCACCAAGGTGATGCTCCTCCGGTCACGTGAAGACTTCCTCCGTTGTCTCTTGAACCACTAGGATGCGTGGACACCCATGAAAAACATTGTCTAATGAGAGTCTTCAATCTGATTTACACTATGAATTTCCTCTGTGATTTAACTGATTGTTAATCAGAAAATTATAACCCTATTGTCACTGTTACTGGGGAAATCTTAATGGATCTAGTGTCACTGGTTGTAAAGATTCCCCATAATAACACCACACTCTGAATGTTCTAGGTATCAGTATAAATTTGTATGAATGTTCCTGGTATCAGTAGTGTATTTATACAATGTTCTGACTGTTCAGTGATACACCTATCACTTGCTAAACATAAATCTCATCAGCATGTCCTGCTCAGCAGAAACTAGGTTCCTGCAAACCAACTTGGGTATAAGCTCAATTTAGCGGCGTCTCAGCAACTTCTGTCTTCACATTCTGAGCCATCATCTTCTAAATTGTGTTCTAGCTTCACTGTCGAATATCATAGCACACATACGTGAACCTGTAAATGGAACCTGTAGAATAGAGAATACTATGGTGAGGGCAACTCAGTGTCAGGGTCTTAAACCTGGCTCGTTATACCTAACACATGTAAGACAAGTACAAGTACAACATGATTGGACTTGACACACAACGACACTAAGTTCAATGGATTTATTTACAAGTCACAAGCAATACGATCTAGTTTGGCATGTGATGATCATTACAATACATATACAATACATTAATACACTTACAGACAAACCCCACAGCTTTACAGTCTATCTCACAAGATATACAAGCATTCGACTTTCGGGCACAGAACTACACAAAGCCTTTCTCTACCCACACGTCCTGTCCTGTCCGAGTACCCAAGCTGTCTGTCTGTTTCTCGCACAGCGCTTTCCCTCTGTGGATTGACTTCACGAGGACTGCGTGCGTCTTGCTTTGTTCTTGCCTGACCGCTGCGGGCAGGTAACTAGTACTCGCCTGGCGGGCGTAACGATGTTACTGCATCCCGGTTGGGGACTATTCGCCTAGCGGGCGTAACGATGTTCCTGCATCTCGGTTGGAGACATTCGAGATTCTGACACGCTCCCCCGGGGCTTATTCATGAAAGATCTTATATTTCATGTATAATCTATATAGGTACCGGGTTAATATTTTAACCATGTCAGAATCGACCTTTCTGTTGTTATGTACATTGGCATAGAAATACATAAGAATACATATATTGGCATAGAAATACATAAGAAATGCAAGTTGTATGTTTAAGACATGTGGTGTTCAATCTTTACCACTTTCCAAGTTTCATCCTCTCGATGGATGATCACCTGAGTTGCAATATTGACCCAGTCAGATCGGTAGCACCAGCTTCCAAAGCAACTACCTCGCAACCTCTAAAAAAAGTAATAATATGCTTTTTGTAACAAAAACATCAGGTAAGACTGTAATACGTCTTTTTATAAGCCGTATTCAACGCTCGAGCTCCGACCTCATTTGGCCGGGAGCTCTTCCGTCGGTCTACAACGTCGGTAAACCTATACCATGCCCAGTTGATGACTTCTTGGAGTGTTAACAATCTGGCAACACCATGGCTATTTATATACAACACATATTCGAATACATTTCAATTTACCGCCCTTGGTGTAATCATGTACCAACAATTAAATGAAAGGGACATAATTTCAAAAACTATCAAATCTAATTTATTACAATTATCATTCTATTTCTCAGCGTCATAGCTTGATGCTTTTCCATACTAGCGAAAAAATGTCGATAGTGTGAATAAGTTAATCAAGATACGATTCTAAGATTACACTAGTTGAAAAAATATTAATACACAATTCGTGTATTCGAAATTGGTGTTTTATAATTATTTTAGAAGCGTCATAAATTTTTAAGGTTTTGTTTATCGTCTGCTAATTTTGGTCTAAATTTAAAAATTATCCGGAAGTACACACGAACAGCTGATGTTGTTGAAAATTCTATAACACACTTGTTCCGGTCTGATGTAGCAATTCGGAATGTGAAACTGTTCTGATAGTTCAAGTGTTCGTTGTTTCACCGGAAAACTTCTGGATTTCGATTGACTGCAGTGGTGTAAATGTCAAAGTTCAGTTCACTCTTTCAGTCACGGATTAAAATATCACTGGATATGTTCCACTCGCAGATACCACTGACAACTTGGATAGTTCGCTTGAGGTAAGTTCAGAGCGAATGTGGCACTGTTCTTGTTTCGTAATATGTACAATTAATATTGTTCGCTTTCTACCACACGCTACACAATTATTCAAGAGAATTACTACATTAATAATAAAATAAGAAAAATATATATAGTGGGAATGAACCCTATCACATCACATAATAGACGTACACAGCTTTCGTGGAAAAAACTTCACTGATGGCTGTGTTGGTCTGAGTGTTTTCTAACACACTGCACTCAGACATTAGTGCTTACTGGGTCGTTTGGACAACGGGACAAAAGATCAGCAATCGTGTAGGTTCTGCCGGCGATATGTCGAACTTCAAAGCTGTAATCTTGAAGCAAAAGAGACCAGAGTGCTATCATCTGGTTGGTAGGTACTCCTGAAGTAATAAATTTTAATGGGCTATTGTCGGACTCTACAATAAAATGCCGTCCCAGGAGGAATCTGGACAATTTAGTTATACCCACCACTAGAGCAAGGGCTTCCAATTGTGGTGTCGACCAAGCGCGTTCTCTTGGTTTCAATTTTCTAGAGACGTAGTATACAGGATGTAGAATGTTGTCATGTTCCTGTAACAGAACTGCCTCAATCGCCACGGAGCTCGCGTCTGTGCGCAATCTGAAAGGAATATGTAAATTTGGCAATTTGAGAATGGGATTCTTTAAACTATTCTCAGAAAAATAAGATAACACTTTCTGGAATGCAAATTTTAGGCATTCATTGTTTACAATCTTCTCAGGTTGGTTTTTCGTTAGTAGGTTAGTAAATTTTTCTGTCAGTTCAGCAAAATCTGGTATGAACTGCCTATAATAATTTAATAGTCCTAACACACTTCTGACTTGCTTCTTCGTAGTCGGAAGTGAGAGTTTCAGTATTTTGGACACGATGTTATCGTCTGTCGTGACAAAGCCATTAGATATTTTATACTCCAAGAAGGAGATTTCTTGATAGGCTATGTCTACTTTTGTAGGCTTCACCGTCAGTCCGTGCTGTCTGATCCGTTCAAATGTCTGGTGTAATGTCTTTATGTGGTCTGTCATCGTCTTTTTGTGAACACAAATGTCGTCCATGTAACAGATAATGTTTGGTATGTCCACTAGTAAGAGTCGTGTCATACGTACGAATGTCGCTGGGGCATTGACCAGCCCAAATGGTAATTTGCACCATTCGTACAGTCCCCAAGGTGTGGCAAATGCTGTCAGATGTCTGCTCTGCTCGTGTACCGTTATCTGCCAATAACCTTTCGTCATATCTAACTTCGTGAAGTATCTAGAGTCTGTCAGTTCTGTCAGTAGGTCTTCGCAGTTGGTCATTGGTTCTAGATCTAGAAGTGTTATTTTATTAATTTTCGGTAATCTACACAGTGTCTTATCGTGTTGTCCTTTTTGCGTACCATGACCATTGGAGATGAAAAATGTGATTGGATCGTCTAATGATGTTGTTTTCTCTAAGCTAATGATTTCCTGATGTAAATTTTTCTTTGTAATGCAAGTGGAATGGTGTACGGTCTGCATTTTATGGGTGAGTTTGAAGTGAGCGTTGATGTGATGTTGTACTAATTCTGTTTGTCCTGGGTTGTTGGAGAAGATGGTGTTATACTGTTGTATGAGATGTTTGCAGCTGTCTGTTTCTGCTTGAGTTAAATTTGGGTTTATTTTGATTTCTTTCAAGCAGTTTGTCGTGTCTAATGCAGGTGTTGGAATTTCGTTACTATCTTCGTCATCTTCATGGTCTATTATCACTGTACAAGCTGTTGTATCGTCTTGTTCGTTGTCTCTGTTGTAGTATGGTCTTAGCATATTGATGTGGAATATTTTATGTTTGTCTTTTATTTGAATCTCATAGTCTACAGCTGAAATCTGTCTTATTACTTTAAATGGTCCTTGCCAAGAGTCAGCCAATAAGTGTCGGTCACTAGGTAAAAGAAGAAGTACGTCCTGTCCAGGTGTCAACGTTATTGTCCTGTTACCTTTGTCTGCATATTGTCTATATGTAGCACCAGATAGTTTCAGTGCTTCTTTTGCAATTGTACAAGATTTGATGATTCTTTCACGCAATGATGTAACATATACGTATGATGATATGGGTTTAAGTAAAGGAGTGGCTTCAGTTAACATTGAATGGTAGATATTCAATGGGCCACGTGGTTTGGCACCATAGATAAGTTCAAAAGGAGAGAATCCAGTACTAGAATGTGGCACCTCGCGATAAGCAAAAAGTATAGCAGGCAAATATATGTCCCAGTTGTTGGGATGTTCTTGCGTGACTTTAGCAAGCATATGCTTTAAATCACCGTTAAACTTCTCTATGATTCCCGTTGAGTGAGGATGGTATGGTGAATTGAAACATTGTTTCACCCCTAACATTTTAGTGAAAGCTTGAGTAGATGCGGCAATGAACTGGCTTCCCCTATCTGATAGGATAGTGTCTGGAAATCCTATTCGTGAAAATATATGGATGAAAACTTCCATTATATCATTGGCAGTTATGTTCGTTAACGGAATCGCTTCAGACCAGCGGCTACATAAATCAATGATGGTAATAATATATTTATTCCATCTGGTTGTTATTTGATTAAGAGGGCCCACTATGTCGACAGATATTTTCTCAAAAGGTCGACTGGCTAAGTCAGTAATTTTTAATTTTGCCTGTGGGTGTTTACCCTTTTTCACTAGTTTTTGGCAGATATCACAACTTCTGCAATATTGCTTAATGTCATTGCAGAATCTAGGCCAATAAAACTGTGTTAATAATCTTGATCTGGTCTTAGAGTATGCCATATGCCCTGCAAGAGGTATATCATGGGCAAGATGTAAGGCTTGCTTACGTTATTCACTTGGCAAAACAGTTTGCTCTGTGGTGCTGTTACCTCTGGTATAGTACCTGGTGAGGATGCAATTTTTCAGAGCAAAATGCCATCTTGCATTTTTAGTTACCTCTGGCTTTTGGCCGATCAGATTAAAATATTTAGATAATGAAAGATCAGCCTTTTGGGCTGTTACAGAATTCTCCTTCATGGTTTTAGGAGGTAGTACCACTGGGTTAAGCATTTCTATAGCCTCAGTTTGATTAATTTCATCTTGCACTCTAGCAGTAGATCTAGTTACTGCGTTCACACATTCAATGATATCAGATGGTGATGAAACATTTTGATCAATGATTTCATGAGATCTTAGTGCTACATTAGCTACCATACATTCATTTGGTGATACAACACTTTCAATGATGACATGTGATGGTGATGATGTTATGTTCTCATAAATGCAAACAGATGTAATATCATGAGGCATATCATTCACCTCTGGTTAATTTCCAATGATAATATCACACACAGGGCTAGTTAATGCTGCGCATTTTACTTTCCCAGTGAGGAAAGGTGTCTGAATATATGCCCATGCTAATGGGTACTTTTCAATATTTCCAGAGAATTTTCTGCATGTTACGTGCCTGCCTGTATAGTCTGTAGGCATTATGAACTTTCTCTTTAGTCCAATAAGAGAACTTCCGGTGTCCCGAAGGACTGTAGCAGGCTTGCCATTCACATATCCCTGGTGGATGTTTATTCTGCCTTTGGAATCTATTACCAAATTAGCGTCTTCATTGGCAATAGGAATGGAGTGGCCGCATGTCAAAATGCCATCTTCATAAAAGGTATTACAAACAGTACATTTATGTGCGTTAAACATGTCAAACGCCTGTGCTGAGTTCACAGGGTGATTTTCTGATTGTTCTTCATCTGACGATGAACTGTCAAATAAGGCGCCATTTGCTTTCTTGGTCATTTGCCTTCCTTTACAAGCATGACGCCAATGACCGTACGCCTTACAAAGGAAACATTTTCGTGCCTTTTTAAAGGATTTACGTTCCTTATCCTGACTATTTATGATGTTCTGTAGGTATGTAAGATATGCCGGATTCTTGTCACACATTTCACCTTGGTGGTGTGACATGTTACAAAATCTACAATGATTGATTTTCTCAGAAGTAGGCTTATATGGTTTTTGCCTATTATAGGGTTCTGATCGAGGTTTTTCATAGTTAGCCGATGCTACGAAGTTTGTATCAATAGCCTCACTAGCAAAACAATGTTTATTGGCTGTATAATAAGCCGAACCACGTCTCTCAATCTGCTCTACACTCGTACATTCATTCTCTTGCAAAAATTTTGAAAATGCTGATGGAAGCGATGAGATGACTTTATCCCTGATGATGAGATCTTCTAATTTTTGATAGTCTCTATTTATTTTGGCTGCTGAAGTCCATTTTGCAAATATGTCTCGGACTAAGGAGAGGTAGTCAGAGAACGTTTGAGTAGGTTTTGGACTCAATTTGCTGAACTGTTCTCTGTACCCTGCCTCATCTAGCATAAAATGTGCCATAATTTTTGATTTTAGATAGTAGTAATCACTTCTGAGGTCTTTGGGGATAGTCTCTAGGACTTTTAGAGGCTCCCCTGACAAACTCCTCATATAAATAATGTTCCATTCAGAAACTGGGACCTGGTAGTGGTCCATTAATGTTTCAAAATTTTGGGTGAACGCTGCAATGCAGTCACCTGAGGTATAATTTCTCACAATACCTTGATACTTTTTGTACTGGTTTTCTTTCTCCAGTCTTTCAGCTTTCTTAGACTCTTTGTCTACGGTGGTATCAGTTTCAAGTTGTTTACTTTTGAGTTGTAATTCAAGCTCTTCTTGTTTACTCTGAGCTGAGATTTCTGCCATCCTCAATTCATTATCTAACTCTGCCTGTTTTGTTTTTGCAGATAATTCTAGCTCTGCCTGTTTTGTTTTTGCAGATAATTCTAGCTCTGCCTGTTTTGTTTTTGCAGATAGTTCTGCTTCTGCTTGCTTGGCAGCTCTTTCAGCCGCTCTTTCATCGCGTTCGCTCGCTTTCTCTCGAAGGTGTTCAGAATATTTACTTTCACTCCACTTTGTTAACTCGTCACCAGTTAACTTCAGCTTTAAACCCATCTCGATGAAGTCGTTTAATGAAGACATGATGGAAAATTTAAATGCAAATGAGTTGTCGGACACACAATTTGTTACAAGGTGTTAGTAAAGTGAAAATTATACAATCTTGTTCAACTTACAATTTGTGCCCACATTTGCATCCGAAAGTATATAGAAAAAAATATACTCAAGTGTACTGGATGCGGTGGAGAACGGTTCAAACCAGGGCTAGGAACTGTAGGGTCGCTACTTCAAAACACAAATGACCTCTACGGGCTAGGGTTTCAGATGGCACAGAAAACCTGCTTTCTTTTGGGAGGAAATAAATTAGAATCTACCTTATGTGGTGTGTATGCTTGTCACTAAGTTTTGATTAGGTTTGTATGGCGTTGAGTGTAATTGTAGGTCGTAAGGTCGTCGGTCAACAATTTTTTTTCTCAGATCACAAGTCACTTTCTTTCCGAAACTTTCTGCCTTCCACAACTAACTTCACAAATACAATCTAAATATATCTCAACACTCTACAACAATGATGACACATAACTTACATCAAGATGACATTACGTAAGGACATAGACATCAAGTTTACAAGATGGCGACAAGGTCAACTGCGACAAGTTCAAAATGGCGACAAGTTACACAATCACTGATGTTTTACACGTTTACAAGTTCAAACACTTTACGAGGACGAGTCTTCCACGTTCAAACAATCTAATAATATACGAGGATGAATCTTCACGATAACCTATTCAAATGTATGTACTTTACGTTCACATCTAGGTTCAAATCTTAACTAACTTAAAGTCGGACGAATACCTGTACGCTCAACCAATCTAATAACATATAAGGACGAACCTTCACGTTTAAACTACTATAAGAGGACGAGCCTTCCACGTTCACACATGTCAGGGTCTTAAACCTGGCTCGTTATACCTAACATATGTGAGACAAGTACAAGTACAACATGATTGGACTTGACACACAACGACACTAAGTTCAATGGATTTATTTACAAGTCACATGCAATACGATCTAGTTTGGCATGTGATGATCATTACAATACATATACAATACATTAATACACTTACAGACAAACCCCACAGCTTTACAGTCTATCTCACAAGATATACAAGCATTCGACTTTCGGGCACAGAACTACACAAAGCCTTTCTCTACCCACACGTCCTGTCCTGTCCGAGTACCCAAGCTGTCTGTCTGTTTCTCGCACAGCGCTTTCCCTCTGTGGATTGGCTTCACGAGGACTGCGTGCGTCTTGCTTTGTCCTTGCCTGACCGCTGCTATCACGTCAGCCAGCAACCTGCGGGCAGGTAACTAGTACTCGCCTGGCGGGCGTAACGATGTTACTGCATCCCGGTTGGGGACTATTCGCCTGGCGGGCGTAACGATGTTCCTGCATCTCGGTTGGAGACATTCGAGATTCTGACACTCAGTCCTGGCCGGAATTAGGTGAGTGTAGGCCAATAGCAGCACTCAGATCTATAACAGAGATCCGATCTCTGTCATACGGCCAAATAACTCATCATATGATCTGAGACATGGCAACACCAGGAAATAATAAAGGAACGGGTAGAAACCCAGCAGATGCCCTACTGGAAGATCCTACAATTTCACATTCCTCTCCTCCCTCTCAACCATCCGTAATCTCTCTAATTATTATTCCACTACATTGTCCTCAACTCTCTGAGTAAAATGATATATTACACAAGCTAGTTGAAGCCACACAATAGAATACTAGTGCCGACGCTCCTATGATACTTTCTAGCACCGCACTTATAGAACATTCTATCACTAATCATAATACATTATATCACCACACTTATAATACATTATATCACCGCACAGTACTGTACTCTATTCCTAATCATACTCTATGTTAGATATGATTAATAGCCTACCATATGCCTATTCCGGTTGCTAATCGAAACTAGGCAATCACAGACTGGATCTATGTCCGCCGATAAATATCAACAATTTGACACCCTAGTTTCTTTCATTGAACAAAAATCGGAAAACTGCACCGATCTTTACCACTTCAGAAATCTTGATCGACTAACTCCACTTGTTTACGGCAACGCTTTTTATATTGGGCTGGAGTGACGTCACCAAAAAGTCTAGACGCTGATCCGTCCAGAATCTGGTTTCCTCCTCCTGTTCTAGACTAACTGGAGTCAATCCGCCGTCAAATTTGCTTTCATTTGGGGAAATTCTTTGTCCCGTACATCAATAGTTCAATCTGTCTGTGAACCACAGAATTCCCCACATCACAGAATCCATCCCGCGTCTGTCCAGACTTTCCGTCTAGCACTTCAAAGGCTACTACCGTCTTGGTAGACGTTTGGCGTTGTTATTCGTTTCTCGAACAACCCACATCATAAAGATTCGCCGACCAGGAGTAGACATTTTGACGCGGCGTATCTTGTTTCTCAGTTAGAAATGCCGATCGTGTGTAGACAGTTTTAACGACGTATTTTTCTCAGTCTGTACAACATCAAAGGGTTGGTTGTTTTTGCAGACTAATGTCGGGTCTTGTTTGTCATCGATCGCAACTAACAAGTTTATTTTCCGTGACACCATCGATTATAAAAAGAGGCACTCTTAACATTTGCGGTTTTAATAATAAAGAAGAAGAACTGATAGAAACAATGGAAAAGAGGAAAATTGGATTGATGGGAATAGCAGACACAAGAATAAAAGAGAAGGGATGCAAGGAGATCCACCAAAGTTATACGTTCGTCTACTCCGGAGTGGAACAACAAGAAAGGGCAAGGCACGGTGTAGGAATAGTCATTGAACCAGGGCTAGCAAGTAGAATATTAGAAATAAAATATATAATCAGAAAGAATTATAACGGTGAGAATAAAAGAACAGACAATTACGACATATGTACAAATATATGCACCATGTAACACAAACAACAATGATTAAGAGTGTGAGGAGTTTTTCGAAGACATCCACGATACACTTAATTAAATAGACAAGCAAGACAACATCATAATTATGGGAAACTTCAACGCAAGACTATGACATAACAGATAGGACATAGAGAAACATCTTGGAGCATTTGGAGACCACCACAAAGAAAGAAATGATAATGGAAATAGATTGATAGAGCTATTTACTCAACACGACCTCTTTATAACAAACACATGGACTCACAACTATACACCTGGTATAAATTGAATGATCTAGACACTAAACGCCTAACTGATTTCATATTAACAAGAAACAACAGAAAGTGAAATATATTAGATGCAAGGTCATTGCCCAACTTAAGTTTTAACACAGACCAGAAAGCAGTTATTACCCCAATAAGAACCAATAGAAGAAGAAAGCAAAGACCAGGAAAACACATACCATGCGAATTAGTAAGCTTAAAGAATATTAAAGTCGAGACAGTGAGGGAAAATTATGAAAAAGAATCAAATGAAATTTTTGTAAAACTACACATAAAAAGAAATTTGGTGGATTAAGAATGGGAGATGTTCAAATCAAGTATTCTAAACACTGCAAAAATAACACATGTCACTATTAAAAAGGCAAAACACAGATACAGAAAATAACAAGTTGGTGGAACGCCGAAGTAAAGACAGCTGTAAAAGCCAAAAAAAAACAAAAAACGGTAACGTATAAAAAGTGGGTGAAAAGCAAACAGAAACATGATTACATCGAATATAGAATAGCAAGAAGACACGCGAATAGAATAATAAAGACAGAAAAACAAAAAGGCTGGAAGGAATATGGAGAAATCATACATAAAAACTACAAGGAGGCAACTACAAACTTCTACAATCAGATTAGTGCAATGAGAACCAGAGCAGAACCATTTGACCCAACTGAAATAATAAACAGCGAGAAAGGAGAACCAATAAGTGAAAAAAAAACCAAAAAAAAACAAATACTAAATTGATGGAGGCAGTACTTCGAACAACTTCTCAGTATTCCATCAGATACCACCGGAATCCAAGAAACTGATACAGATGCCATCGAAGAACTAGAACAAAGACATACTGAAAGAAGAAATTAGAGAAGCCATAAGATTAGCCCCATTGAATAAATCACCGGAACAAGACGAAATGCCAGATGAACTAATTAAATCAGCAATATAAGCAAGAACAGCATGGCTACATAGACTATTTAACCATGTTTGGATATGCTTGCTTGCTTGCTTGTATTCGTTGGTTTGAGCTCCAACGCGAAGTCCTGTATGTCGGATGAAGGCATCCTGTTGTCCAACATCAGTGTGATGTCATACAGGACCTGAGTTTTGCGTCAGTATCCGTTGTCCCATGTCTGGCTTATTGGTGTGCAGACTGGTGGTTCCTCGCCGTACAGGCAGACACTCTCCTACTTCGGAGAAATCGGCGATCCTACTGACTTTAGCCAGGACCCCGAAGGGACCTGTTGCCCAGGACGCTCGACGAGGACGCGTCAATAGGTCTTGGCCAGTATATAACCCGGCCCTGGTGCCTTGGAAACACCTCTGCGTCCCTGTTTGGATATAACCACATACACTACGAGACTTTGGAAGCGCCATAATTATCCCAATTTGGAAACACAAAGGCAGTAAAAGAGACTGTTCGCAATACAGTGGCATTTCCATGTTGAGGCATTAGGGAAAATATTCTGCAAAATTCTAAAGAAAAGACTACGACCTATAATAGAAACCCAGCTAAACGAAAAATAACTTGGATTTAGGTAAAACAAAGGATGCACATATGCCATCTTTGCTCTTAGGCAACTAATTGCAAAATCAATCGAATTTAATGAGATACTTTACTTAGACTTTGTCCACCAAGAAAAGGCATTTGATAGAATAGATAGAAACAAGCTATGTTAAATCCTTAAAAGATATGGAGTGAGTAACAAACTTATGTGGAAGGTTATACACCAACAGTGAATGCACAGTAAGAACAAATGAGGATACTCAGATCCCTTCACCATAAGATCCGGAGTACGACAAGTTTGTGACCTGTCCCCCCTCTTGTTCATCACATATATAGATGGAATATATGAAGAAGGCAGCCAAAGAGAGACCGCAACAACACAGCATGAAGAACAGAACACAGAAGAACCAACGGCAAATCAGTCTCTTATTTGCGGACGATCAAGCACTATAGCAAAATCAGAATCAGAATGACAAGACCACATAAATAGTCTGAACGAAGTGTGTATGGAACATAACATGAAAATTAGCACAAGTAAAACAGAGGTAATGACTATAACCAAAGAAGAAAGCACAATAAACATTCATCTAGAAGAACACCCCCTGAATCAAGTAAAGAGCTTCAAGTACCTAGGAAGTATAATATCATCAAATGGCAAATCAGCAGACGAGATCAAAATAGATGCAATAGGTCAAACCAGCTTACTGGACAATGACACCAATACTAAAGAACAAAAATGTATTAATAGCCACTAAGAAATCACTATACAACATAATCTTCCTACCAACTCTATGCTACCAATGCCAAACCTGAACAATAACAGAAAAATAGAAAAGAAAAATCACAACAACAGAAATGAGATTCCTGAGAAGAATACTCAATGTGTCAAGAAGAGAGAAATTCACAAATGAAGAAATCGGGACTAAAGTTGGGGTTATAACTGCACTAGATTTTATCAGAAAACAGCAGGTTAAATGGTTTGGCCATATAGCTAAATTACCAATTAACAGTATACCTCAACAAGCAATGATGTACAGACCAGACGGAAGCAGAGGAAGAGGCCGGCCGCGAACACGATGAATGGAGGGAATTACAGAGACTCTGAGGAACCTTGATATATGAAGTCCATACACGGGTACTCTCCCGCTGTTTACGCTTCACCTCGACACCGCAAGGTACAAGAAGAACCTGATAAGATTAGATTAGATGAGATAATGGCTAGCGATTCCCCGGAGGCGAGAACCGCCCCATCATTTCCGCAGCCTACGTCCCTGTGTGTCATTCGGATGACCGCCCCTGCTTTTGGATCTTGGCAAGATCAAGTGCAGATACTACACTTTGATCTTAGCCAAAAGGCCGAGAAGTTATCTCTTTTAAAACTCTCCAGATGCTCTCCAACCGCATCCCCCGATGTCCCAATCACCGTGATATGTCCGTGTTATAAACATCATCAGGAAGGCACCCCCCCCCCCCCCCAATCCCTACACATCGCTTACACCACAACAGATCGACCTTCTCCACGGAGCATTTTTAATTCAACCAATGCCTCAGCACTTCCAACCCATTCATGAAACCATCGCATCTAGCCCTTTCGTCCTCTGCCTCACGTAGACCATGAGAGCAGGTTTGCGCCAGTTGGTGCGGTCTTTTGCCCGAATGACTCTGTCCAGGGAGGCGAAGGGTGTAAGCTGTTCTAGACCAGGCGCCTGAAGGAGAATCTACTGCCACAGCATGCCCCAAGAGATCTGGAGATGGCGACAGGGTATCTTCTACTTTAAAAATGCTATTTTCATATTCTTTACAGGACATTGCAGTCAACCCCAGTATTTTTGGCTGTTCGTGATTTCTGAACGACCTTACTCATACCATTGTACGAAAACCAGGCTAAGGCGGATGGCTTCTACATTGCCCACGGCTGTTTAGAATGTGGTAACCGGGATTGTGAACTGCATTTGAAAGCCCATTGCCACAGCGCCGCCTCTTCTAACGTCAGGCCAAATCATGTTTCAGTGTCTTCTGTTTACACCATGTGCAGTCGTAGCTTACTATCTTAACTGACATACATTTTCTGACATTCCTGTATCATTTAAATCAGTTTGTATAAATAAAGTTATCATTATCACCAATGGACAACAATCAATAAATCAATCAATCATATGTCATGCCGGAAAGCTTGGGCGGTCATGACTCGCCATTTCTTTAGGCGAATCAAAATGAACTAGGCACTTTTAAAGAAGGTAGTGTGCCGTTGCTTTCCTTCCTGGCAGTGACCATACTGGCCGGGTGACCGCAGCCATTGTCCCACTAAAGAGATCTTCTACCTGCCGTCGCAAAACTTGAGACCATAACCAACAAATATCTGAATTGACAACAATACCTTTCAAATTTAATATATCAAATATAGCTAATTCCGTCATAGGATTATTAAACTGAAGCTGGGATTGTCCCTAATTATAACTTCTCCTCTGAGGTTGAACAGGGCAGGAGTAATGGAAAACAACTGGACTAGACCAAGTAAGGTACAAGACCCCTTTTCAGGCCACGAGATATATTATATGCTAATCCCACGTTTTATGACCCGCCAGCACTCGGGGAATGACATGGTCAATAACATTGGTCTTGTTTACTTCCCTGGGTATTTCCTGGCACTCATGATAAGCTGGGTCAACCTTGGAGGTCAGGTCAGGAGAACATGACCACCCTGAATGGGATTCAAACAGATTACCTCTAGGCTGATGGGCTATTGACTATGCTGCCACAGCTCCCTGTTATTGACTCTTACACATGTTGCGGTTTCTTTTGCAGGAAGTTGCGATACACCCCAACCTCTGGTTGATTTACTATGTGGTTTTACGTTAAGTAGCTTGCGTTTGCTTTATGAACGAGAAGTCAGCATTAAAGTCCAACTGACCAGCGAAGGAGTTGTTCCCTACGCTACAATCAGCACACCGGAAGTTTAAGAGCAAGGACACTAACCCCCACCCCCAATCCAGCACAGTTTCTAATTATTATCAGTTAGAATTTATCTTTCATTGCTAATTTATATGTATTATGGAGTTATTTAAAGAAGAAATAGGGAGATGAATCCCCAGATTCTAATAGCCAACCGTATAAGAATCTTGAAACGGCTCAGTAAGACTTTCTTGGGATATAGAGTAGTTATAAAGTGATGTTTCCTAACAAGGGGCTAATAAAGCACTGGAAAATTATCGAACTTCTGAGAGGATAGCACTCACTCTTTATAAACCAAAAGTTGTGGTTATCCAGCCTACGCCTACAATCAGCTCCATAGTAATGTCCCTTGATAAGTGTTATCAATGAGAACACACATAAAAAGACTTAAACACCAAGTAACAATTAAATAAACAACTCTTAATTAAAACCTATAACATTATATTGGGACAATCTGGGGGAAGGGGAGTGCGTGTATGCTCATGTGACATAACATTGTAATACATAACTATAATAAAAAGGAACAATGACATCTCAATAAAAGATATATCAATTATATCTAATTAGTTAATTAACGGTCCAGATGTTGTCTTCAGGAAGGAATTAAATTAACACTTTCTTAGATCCATTGCGATGCTAAATGTTTTCGAGATCATATCAGATGATGTCTTCAGGTTCATAAGTCCTGCTAAAACTTCAAACTTTGGATTTGTCCATCTCTAACGAATACTGCTAAAAATCCGTGTTGTAAAACACACAAGGTGAATATTCATTCCCAAACCACATGGGTGAAAGTTCATTCCTAAAATACACAGATGAATATCCATTGCTTAAAATACACCGTTAAATGTCCATTCCTATGTAGGGGTCAGAAATGGAATTACTGGGTTGTTCAGAATCCTGCGGGTGTTCGTATGGGGAAACCATGAAGTAGTAATAATAGAGGCCTAACGGCGTTTATCATGCTGGGGTTTTTGTTCGGACAAAGGAGGGACCAGTGGGGATTAAGGGAGAATCATTCTTCCCGCATTGGAAAGGCATTCTCCTCCTCCTGCCTTGAAGACTATGACCCTCCTGTTGCCATTCTTCTTCATTTATAAAAATACCAAATTTTCAGCCAAACGAAGACCTTTTCTGCCAAATGAAAAGCCACCGTTCCCAATAGACAATATGTGCCAAACAATATTTCCAAACCCACAGAAACAATTGAAAAAGAAAAGGGAAAATGAGGAAGAAGGAAAGAAAAAGAAAGAGAAATTTGGAAAGAGAGATAGAGATAAAAAGAGAGAAGGAGAGAGAGGTAGAGCGATAGATAGATAGATAGATAGATAGATAGATAGATAGATAGATAGATAGATAGATAGATAGATAGATAGATAGATAGAGGGAGAGAGAAAGGTAAAGTGATTGTGACACAAGGGTGGGTCACTTAGACCTGGTCCAATCAGGCCCCATCACCTCAACATCTGATGAAGTCCCTCTTTTGACCATCAGCAAGGGTAATGCCATTTCTCCGAGGCAGCATTAACTCTCTTCTCCAGTATAAATTTATAGGTAACCCCACATCATATTTATAAGGTAACACCACATTATATTTATAAATATATAAATGAACTCATTATTGATTCTTTATGCTTGAATACACATACAAAGAAAGCATAGTCTCCTCTGAACATAAAAACAAAGATATTATACGAGATTTTCCAGAAAAGTATCTCCATAAAAGAATACGAGTGATATTCTAGGAAGTAGCAAGCTAGATCTTCTCCCAATCATTATCTGCACAGGGAGACTGAATAACTAGAAAACATGAATACAATTCCTTATAAAGGGCATGAACCTACAAGAAAGAAATCCATTCATTATCTCTCTAAGTCAAAGAAAATGCACTTAATTCTTCGAGGATTTTCCTTAGAGCCTGAGCATAGAAATCTCTACTATAAATTCAGATGTACAAGACTTAAGTTTACTATGGTTTCCAACTTACCAAACACCATCATGAATTAACATATACAAAACCACAACAGCCGAACTGGCCAACACGTCTTGTTCTGTCATAAAATTTTTGGCAACATGCGCCTCGACAATACAACGTCTGCCGCATCTTTTAAGCTCATAAATTGCATACATGATGTTAATAAGAGGTACTTTTGCCGCTCCAATGGCAAGGCTCAATTTCCTAGCGAACATTACGTCACTCTAGCGTGGGTGTTGTTGTTAACGGTCCAGGAATTGTAGAAAATAGGGGAAGTAATTTTGCGGTTGTCTGCCCTTGATGTTTCACAATCCCTTTTTTCCGTGACGATGCAGGCAAACATCTTCTGCGATTGGCTCCCTCCGCCATCTCCTCATCTCGCCTGTGATCAAACACCAGGTGTTCAGTTTCACAGTTATTTTCAGCTGTAGTTTGCAACTCCGGTCGTTGCCAATTTTCTAAAAGGAAAAGGAGCGAGGTGGATTATTGTCACCCTTAAGAATCAGGGAGTGCCTTGTCTTAACACTTTGAACTTGGAAACGGTTATTCCTCTATATTCGGATAGGGGATGGCTGGCGCTTGACATTATAAATAGAAATGTCACACGTATGTTGGCAGAATTTCAAGGTAGTGAAGTCAAAGTTGGCAATCATGTTCTAAGATGTTGCCTCTTCCAAGGATACAGTTGGACTGTCTAGGCATATCAGAAATAGGGCTATGAAATATTGTTCTGTTGTTATTGCTCAATTATGATTTATTGATGAGTACTAAACACAGTAAAAATGGTGATTAAATTGCAGCTTCATTGTCTATAAAACGAACTGAGTGTAAACTTGTCTATTTTTATAACCCGGTGTATTCTAATTGCATTGTAATATAATGCAAGTGAATGTTCTGAATGATTGATAGTGTTTCCTACATGGTTGTTCTTAATGCTTGTAGTTTTGTGTGTAAGGCTTGTAGTGCTAGTCCTCCTTGTTTTTTTTATTTTCATTATCTTGTATTAGTGTTTTTGTGTTTTATACTGTGATTGTGTTGCTGAAGTGTCTGTGATTGTCTGCTTTTGAAGGATCTAACACTGTGGCTAAATATATTATCTTAGGGATGCTGAATGTGTTTACAACTGCTTCTTCCAAAAATTGTTGATGTCTTGTATTTGTACCTGCGTTGAGTTGATATATTAGAAACAAGCAAGTTGCCATAAGGACTTGATAATGAAGTAGGTCAATATCAGCCTATTAAGAGAGCTGTGAGACAGGGATGTGTAATGTCTCCAGATCTTTTTTCCATGTACAGTGAAAATACTTTAAGAAATGTAGAAGATATGAAAGGAATCACCATTGCGGGACGTAGCATCAATAACATTAGGTATGCGGATGATACAGTATTGATTACATACACTGAGCAGTATTTGCAACATTTAGCAGATGTTGTTGCTGCACACAGTGAACAACTGGGGTTAGAATTAAATTAGTAAGAAGACAGAGATTATGGTTGTCACTAAGAAGAAGGAAATACCATAAGTAAATGAGAATACTCTTAGACAAGTGTATCAATACAATTATGTTGGAACAGTCATAACATCTGATGGGATATGCCTTGAAGAGATTAGAACAAGAATTGCCTTGGCGATGTTAGCCCGTTTGAAAAGATAGAAAACATACGGACTAATAAAAAGATGTCAAACTGCAGAGAGGAAAAGAGTATTGAGGTGCTACATAGAACCTGTTTTTTTTGTATGGATGTGAAGCGTGGACAATGAGCAGACAAGCTGAACAATACACGATGGCTGTGGAAATGTGGTTTCCGAGGAAAATGCAAAGAAAACCATGGACAGACAGAAAAACCAATGACCAAGTCTTACAAGAAACAAAGGAAAACCGTACACTGATTAGATGGGACGCAGAGGTGTTTCGAAGGCACCAGGGCCCGGTTATATACTGGCCAAGACCTATTGACGCGTCTTCGTTGAGCGTCCTGGGCAACAGGTCCCTTCGGGGTCCTGGGTAAAGTCAGTAGGATCGCCGATTCCTCCGAAGTCGGAGAGTGTCTGCCTGTACGGCGAGGAACCACCAGTCTGCACACCAATAAGCCAGACATGGGACAACGGATACTCACGCAAACCTCAGGTCCTGTATGACATCACACTGATGTTGGACAACAGGATGCCTTCATCCGACATACAGGACTTCGCGTTGGAGCTCAAGCCAACGAACACAAGCAAGCAAGCAAGCTGTGATTAGATAGATTAGACGTAGACAGTCAAAATTTTTTGACATATTATGAGTAAGAAATATATTGGAGAACTTGATGACAACTGGCAAGATCGAGGGAAGAGACCAAGGGGAAGGCAGAGAAGAAAATACCTGGATGGCGTGGCCACGTGGCACGGTCGAGACAAGAACACTGAGCTGATCCTTGACTCTGATGATCGAGTGAGATGGCGACTCATGACCGCCCATGCTTATCGGCAATGGCATATGATGGATGGATGGAAGAGGAAAAATAACTTTACAAATGTAAACCACATTTCTTTCCTCCCCCTATCCTGTGGGTGAAAGACCATAGTCAAACTACAATAAAGTATCAAAAGCATTCCAAATATTCTGATATAACTTGGCAGAGCTGACCAGTAATGACGCCTCTACTAGTGGCCCTGACAAGATGAATCGCAGATGCTACACTGCAGCCATAAAGTTTAAGAGAGTACATTAAGGGTCTGTGGCCTTTTACAGGCCGGAAAAAAATTTAATCCTTTAGGAGATACCATAATTAGTTATGTAATTTAAGTAATGAAAAATTTAATAAACGAATTTAAAGAATCATAAAAGTACATTAAAAATGTGTAACGTTTGAGATAAACAAAGAAAGATGAAAACTGATTTCTAAATTTTGCAGATATACATTAACAATATGACGCAAGATTAGTTCCTAGAAAAAATATCTAAGGAAATTAAGCAGCTGTAAGACTTTAAACAAATTTGATAAAAAGCTAGAAATATATCTTAGTATAAGTATCGCCCCTTTAAGAAAAATATATATTTGGTTATGTCCCTTACGTAGATTTATACGATGTTTAAAAATTATTTTTTATCCCTTGCGCGAAATCCACAAAAAGACCAGGAGCACTTGATTGCGAAGATTTTCGTACAATTAACCTCATAAACCATGTCACTAAGCTTCTACTCAGACTCATAATGAGAAGAACAAGAAAGAAAATAAAATGGAAATTAGTGAACAACATGTATGGTTGTGATGAAGGAAATGGTACAAACAATGTAATATATATATATATATATATATATATATATATATATATATATATATATATATATATATATATATATATATATATATATATATATATATATATATATATAACGAACACTAATAGAAATGTCAACAGAGACGCAGAAAGACATATTTGTGCTTCATAGATTATACTAAAGCATTTGATAAAGTAAAACATGATAACAGATTGAAATGTTGGAAGATATGAACATTGATGGAAAAGATTAAAGAATAATAAAGAATATTTACTGGAACCAAGTAGCAGCAATTAAAAAGGGAAATAAAGAGGGTAGTTACTAACAGATAAAGCTAGGAGTACGACAGGGGTGTGTCCTGTCACCGGATCTCTTCTCCCTCTATAGTGAATTAATAATGAGAGAGATCAAAGAGAAACCAGGAATACTAATCGGAGGTTATTATATATATATATATATATATATATATATATATATATATATATATATATATATATATATATATATATATATATATATATATATATATATATATATATTATATAGATGCAGATGACACAGTATTGGTAGCGGAAATGCAACAGACCTACAACAATTGGTAGACATTGTAGTAACAGAGAGTGCACAGAAAGGACTCTCCTTGAATATCAAGAAAACAGTAACAATGGCGATATTAAAGAAAACGGGGACACCAAAATGTGACATAGAAATAGAAGGAGAGATTCTTAACCAAGTGGATGCTTGCTTGCTTGCTTGTGTTCGTTGGCTTGAGCTCCAACGCGAAGTCCTGTATGTCGGATGAAGACATCCTGTTGTCCAACATCAGTGTGATGTCATACAGGACCTGAGGTTTGCATGAGTATCCGTTGTCCCATGTCTGGCTTATTGGTGTGCAGACTGGTGGTTCTTCGCCGTACAGGCAGACACTCTCTGACTTCGGAGGAATCGGCGATCCCATTGACCTAAGCCAGGACCCCAAAGGGACCTGTTGCCCAGGACGCTCGACGAGGACGCGTCAATAGGTCTTGGCCAGTATATAACCCGGCCCTGGTGCCTTGGAAACACCTCTGCGTCCCAACCAAGTGGATAAATTTAAATACCTAGTATAAGTGCCTTATAACATCAAATGGAAGATGTACAACAAAGATTAAGAGCAGAATAGGGCAGGCAAAAGCCGCATTTCAGAAAATGAAGAGTATCTTATGCAATAAGTCACTTTCAATGAATGTAAGAAAGAAAGTGTTGAAATGTTATATAGAACCAGTTTTGCTTTATGGCAGCGAATCTTGGAATGTAAATGAACAAATTAGGAAGAACTTAGAAGCAACAGAGATGTGGTTTTTAAGATGAATGTTGCGAATTCCTTGGACTGCCAGAGTAACTAACAACGATTGACTGAAAGAGGCTAAAGAAACTAGATCACCATATACAACACTAAGAAAGAGACAAACAACTTTCTTTGATCATGTGATGAGAAGAGCGGCATTGGAGAACATCGTGACAACTGGAAAGATCGAGGGGAAAATAGGCAGAGGCAGACCAAGAGAAAAGATGCTGGACGGATAGAGACGGTGGCATGGAGGAATATCATCGGCAGAGTTGATCCAGAACACCAAAGACAAGGGATCTGTGGAGAGCCATGAACGCCTACGCCAGCTGGCAGGACACTTGATGATGATGACGATGCGCAAAATCAATCGAATTATCATCTAGATAAATGGAATACCCCTTAGAGAAGATAAAGAACCAACATACCTTGGAGTAACAATTAATGGCAGGCTGACATGGAGAAAGCACATCAACAAGGCAGTAGTAAAAGCCAGAAGGAACATAGCCACCCTGAGAAAACTAAGTGGAACCACATGGGGAGCCAGTGGGAAAATACTTAGCAAAGTTTATCAACAGAGCATACGACCACACCTGGAATACGGATCAACTGCGTGGTGTTCAGCATCAAAATCCACACTACAAGAGCTGGACAAGGTGCAAAATCAAGCACTTAGAGTCACCACAGGAGGGGTGAGATCAACCCCTATAGTGGAGATGGAGAACATGGGGGGGGGGGGGGGGGAACACAAGCACTAAGAGAGCGCAGAGATACGAAAACGCTAATACAAGCAGAAAAGTGCCTCAGCTTGCCAAGCCACCCTATGAAGAACGGATGTGAAACTTAGTTATGGGGAGGTTGAAAAGAAGCAGTTTCATCCACCAGGCCAAACGACTCTGCAGAGAAATCACCGATCTGCCCACAGTTGGTATCCCCCTGAAAACTATTCCAGAGTGAACTAAATGGAGAGATGAACATAGACTATCACTACAAATCCAGACAAAAGTGAGAGGAATATTTGACAAGGAAGAACAGAACCGTGGACAGTGCAGAACAGCCACTCTCAGCTTCCTTGATGAAGAATACTCAGAGGACCTCTGGATCCGAGTCTACATAGATTGGTCAGCACAAAATGCTGTTCGAAATGGAGGAGCGGGAGTGTACATAGAATACCCAAACAATACTAGGGACACGGCCAGAGTACCAACAAGAAAGTACTACCATAACTATGATGCTGAAATTGAGGCAATCAAGATAGCAACAGAGAAATTACTAAATACCAGCAATGGTACACAACCTGTGGTGCTATTGATAGATGCAAAATCAGTACTCGAGGCGCTCCTGTCTGGGAAATTGCCAGTACTAAGGACACTACTTTCTGAATTTAGCAGTCAGCATAAGGTCACCATTCAGTGGATACCATCCCACTGTGGAATACCCGGAAACGACAGAGCTGATTGATTGGCTAAGGAAGGAGCAAAAGAAGAACAGCCTGATGTGCCCGTTACATACCACCAAAAGAAAAGAATGATCAAATCAGTCAGAAAGCCACCAAAACCTGCTCAAGATGAATACCACATTATGGACAGACCAGAACAAGTTATTATTCTGCGCCTCAGAACAGGACACAATAGATTACGCAACCACATGTATACAAAATTCAAGATTGGTGAATCAGCCATGTGCACATGTGGATTGGCGTCACAGACAGCAGAGCACATACTCCAAGACTGCCCAAAATACAACATATCTAGGCAAACCTTCTGGCCTAGAGAGACAACAGTGGAAGATAAACTCTATGGGCCGCTGAGTGAACTAAAAAAGACAATTAAATTCATACAAGAGACAGCATTGCAGTTATAGACATATTTCAAGCGAACGAAAGAAGAAGAAGAATCGAATTCACGAAAAACATACACTGTTGCATTTAAAGTCAGTACACTGTGTTTAATTTAATTTGGGACCGAAATTAATTTAAAATTAGCTACAGTTAAAAGCAAGCAAAATATATGAGCTAAGAAAGTACATATATAAATCGATGCATACTAATGTCTTTGTCGAGAACAAGATACACATTACACGGACTCTTACAGTTAACAGTATTTTACAAGGTACCCTGACGTCTTGTCGTTCTGATCTGTAACTGAGCCAAATTGGCAAATGTATCTAATGCAGGCCGGTCTCCCTGGCCAAGGCGTTCACGACGTTGTTCGTAATCCCGTATATCCACGTGAGAATGACAGTTTCGCGGGATTCGGCAGCGGATTGCGCCGCAGTGGTATCTTATAGGGGTATGTGAGCCGGTCGTTGAGAAAGCAATGGCAAACTACTGAAAGTAAAACTTGCCTAGTATATCAACCGCAGCTGAAAAATGCTGGTGTTGACTGCAACATCCTGTAAAGGATATGCAAACATAAAACACAATTCTAATGCTGATGGAGGACTGGATTCGTTGACCTTCCCGCATTTTGGTTAATTATATTTTAGTCACATATTTCTTGGAGTCCTCGTTAATTAATGACTAGTTTAGGTATATTCTGTAACTGCCATAATTCTCATGGTAGCCACCAGCTGATAAGCGAAAATCATGGATGGCTTCAGCAGAGCATACAACTAGAGAAGTGTGCATATTTGAGATCGTTGGGAGATGAGTAGACGTGGGTCAGAATGCCCAAAAGAAAGTCAGACCTGTGCAGGGTCATAATAAAATTGGACAGTGAGAGTAGGGTTGGTCGGCAGGCTGCTCTGAATAGGATGTGGAACAGTTGATTCACGGGAATTCGCGTCAAAGCGATGTAATCACGTTCATGTAGGTTAGAATTGTCTGTAAGCTTATCACCATTGATTAAACGCACTGCCCTTTTCTGGAGTGAATAAAGGCGTTTTGTTATTGATTTGGAGCATCCATCCCAGATCGTGGAGCAATAATTAATATGTGTTTGTATGTGGGAAGTATAAAATATCTTTCCTGTGTTTTCGTATAGGCCATTTTTAATTTTGGCAAGTTGGTATAAATTTGCATGTGGTGGTTTGCATGACTCCAGTTATCTACACTATTTATTTCATGTTTCAAAGATAATTCTAGCACATTACAATCAATAACGTTTGTATATATTGTAAAGTCGTCTGCAAATAGATCGCAGGACGACGACAGATATAAGGGAAGATCATTTCTATAAATGGCAAATAACAGAGGGCCAAGTATAGACCACTGAGGTACTCCAATATTAATAGTAATGGCTTGAGATAAAGATTCATTGTGTGATACTACTTGTTTTCTGTCTAATAAAAATGATTTTATTAATGTCACTGTATTAAAGCTTACTTGCATAGTTTCTAGTTTTTTAATTAGAATAGTATGATCTGTCATATCGAATGTTTTTCTAAAGTCTATAAACACCGCTCCACATAGAGTATTGTTGTTAATATTTTGATGCCCGTTTTCTATCACGTTTGTTAGGGCCATATGACAAGAACATTTTGTCCGAAAGCCTGACTGGCTGTCAACTATTAGTTTGTGGCGAACTAAGTGCTCTATTATTGTTTTGTAGATGTGCTTTTCTAGCGGTTTGGATAGTGAGGATAATATGGACATTGGCCTATAATTATTCACGAGACGATCGTCTGATGAACCAGCTTTTAAATGAGGATATACTTTAGCGATTTTAAAGGCTGACGGGAAGTGACCTTTGGTGAGACATTAATTATATATAAAAGTTAGTGACTCGCAGATCGCCGGTGCAGCATAGCGAAGGACCCGATTACTGATTCCATTTAGTCCTGATGAGTTATTGATTTTTAAGTTACTGAGATGAGTAAATACTTCAGTGGTCGTCATTAGGGGTATGTTGGAGGGAATGTCTTCATAGCATTTGTTCTTACATAATAATAATAATAAAGATATGTCACGAGGCGTATCTGGTATTGCAGCCTTCAGTTGGTTTATGTCGGACTGAAAGAATCTACTGATGAGAGCGGAGCATGTAAGGGAATGCCTCGAGTGCTGTGATGCCGATTCTTAACTCACTTCAACTCAAATTTTGGTATCCTAACGTCCCTGAGTGTCAGCCATTTCTTTCCCCATAACAGTTTTCTCACAGTCGTCACTTTCATCATTGAGTGGTTACATAAATCTGCAAAAGTTCTACACAATGTTCTAGGTGTAGTAATTCCACAGTCATTTCCTTATATATAAAGTTGTGTTTCTTCTTCATTTCTCTGTAGAGGGGAGTAAGTCACATGTAGCCATGTGCCTCAGGGGTTACTATCTCTTACTTAAGCTTCTGTGGCAGGTTTACGTCCTCTATACATATTCTATTCAAGTAATTGGTGTCTATTTAACCATAAACAGGCTCTTTCCTAACAATTTTACTAGGCCAGTGACCTTGCAGTGTGTCATACCCTCTTTACAATGTCCAACTTTTGTGGGATTTTGACGGGGAACAACTTCAAGCTCTGTGGCGAAGGAATTTTGGATGCAGTTCGTAATTTCGCAATCCGCGTTCGAAACACAGCTGCGGGCCATTTGTCGGAGACCGGTTTGTGTTGGTTGTTATAAAAAAGTTACGAGTGCCAGTCGTTCAGAAAGCAATGGCAAACTACTGAGCGTAAACTTGCCAAGAAATCACAAACAGCCAACAATGATTGGGTTGACTGCAACATCGTGTAAAGGATATGCAACTAACTTAACTTACACCGCAGGATCTCCTGTTTATGTTTTCCACTTTCATCGGAGAATGTTAGATATCTGGTCTCACTACCCAAGAGCACAGTTCGCGGCATCTGTATCACGATTAGCCTTGAAATAATATTTGTTTAGCTGCTTCAGCATTTTGCTTAACGGCATTTCAACAAAACAAAGAAATGTGCTTTCCAAAGGTGATAATACCACGGCCCTTGAGTCCTCAATTGTCCCTACCCGACTCGGAGTGTGGGGTCAAATAGCTGCGCACCCACTCCCGTGGCACCGACACACTCCCAATGCCATCTTCTCCCAGACTCCATCACCCACATCCTCGACACAGCCATACCTGACTAAATGAGGCCCCGGCGAGGTGTCTCCTGCAACCATTCCACCATTACCTCTACCCTGTTTAACCTCGGAAAAGAAGTTATATTAGGGTACATCGTTAGGTTCAGATTAATAATCCTCCAACCGAGTCAGCCACAATTCGGATATTACTTTGAAATGGTTAGTAGTCCAAAGAGGTTATGACACCCTGGTGTCCTCGACACACAGTGATGTGATGAAAACTCCGCCGCGGAGCAAGCACGACGGGCGTTTTCAGATTGTCAGAAGTTCTCCCCCTTCCCTTTCCCAGAAGAATTTCGGCCCTTTACCTTCTTGACACTCTGTGGGGGAGGGCCTACCCGGACCATGACTCCAGGTGTCTTTCTCCTGCTGTACATTGGAACCATGTTTCGAGACGTTCGGTCTTTGCGAAGTCCTTGCGTTGTTTCCGTGTTTGTCCCAGACCTGCGAAATATGCCTGCACATTTTATATCGTCCTCACATATGACGTGCCTATAGCTGTCACCCCTGACGAATTTGTCCTTTCACATAATGGCTAGCTATTCTCCCAGGAGACATTAACACCCCATTATGTCTCCAACCCACGCCCCTCTGTGTCATTCGGATGACCGCCTCTGCTGGTGATCCTGGCAAGATTAAGTGCGGATACTACACTTTTGATCTTAGCCAACAAGCCGAGACGGGATCCCTGTCGAAACTCTCCAGATGCTCTCCAACCGCATCCCCCGATGTCTCCATCACTATGATCTGTCCGTGTTGTAAACCTCCCCATGAAAGCACCCCACAACCACCTACTTTACAATCAAGAATAGGTAAGATCAGAGTTAGTACACACTCTCTACACATTGCTCTCACTACAGTAGATCGACCTTCTCGGCAGATCCCTCATACTCAACCAATGCCCCACCACTTCTAACCCACCCATGAAACCATCCCATGTAGCTCTTTCGATCTCTGCCGCACGTAGCCATGAGGGTAGGTATGCGCCCGTTGGCGTGGTCGTTTGCCGAGATGACACTGTCCAGGAAAGCGAAGAGGGTAGCTGTCCTAGACCAGGTTCTTGAAGGAGAATCTACTGCCACAGCATGTCCCGACAGATCGGAGATTGTGACAGAATATCTTCTACTCTAAAAATGCTTGTTGCATATCCTTTACAGGACGCTGCATTCACGTGCATCATTTTGGCTGTTTGTGATTTCTAAATGACCAGCACTCATACCATTTTATGAAAATCAAGGCAAGGCAGGTTACTTCCAAATTGCAGGGCAGCTGTGTTTCCAGCATAGTATGTGGGATTGCGATTTGCATTCATAACCCCTTCGCCACAAGGCAGGCTCTTCTAAAGACAGACCAAGCCCTATTTATGTGTCTTCTGTTTACATATGCAGTCTTAACCGACATACACTTTCTGACATTCCTATACCATTTAAATACGCTAGTATATGTAAAGTTATCATTACCTTCTATGGACAACAATCCCTTTCACATTTAATATCTGGAATATGGCTGATTCGGTCGCAGGATTAAACTAAGGCTGGGATGGGTTCTAATTATAACTTCTCTTCTGAGGTTGAACAGGGCAAGTGTAATGTAAAACAACTGGAGTAGACCAAGTAAAGTACAAGACCAAGTAAAGTACAAGACCAAGTAAAGTACAAGACCAAGTAAAGTACAAGACCAAGTAAAGTACAAGACCAAGTAAAGTACAAGATGAAGTAAAGTACAAGACCAAGTAAAGTAGAGGACCATGTAAAGTACAAGATGAAGTAAATTACAAGACCAAGTAAATTACAAGACCAAGTAAAGTAGAGGACCATGTAAAGTACAAGATGAAGTAAATTACAAGACCAAGTAAATTACAAGACCAAGTAAAGTACAATACCAAGTAAAGTACAAGATGAAGTAAATTACAAGACCAAGTAAAGTACAAGACCAAGTAAAGTACAGGACCAAGTAAAGTACAAGATGAAGTAAAGTACAAGACCAAGTAAAGTACAAGACCAAGTAAAGTACAAGACCAAGTAAAGTACAAGACCAAGTAAAGTACAGGACCAAGTAAAGTACAAGATGAAGTAAAGTACAAGGCCAAGTAAAGTACAAGACCAAGTAAAGTACAAGACCAAGTAAAGTACAAGACCAAGTAAAGTACAAGACCAAGTAAAGTACAAGACCCCTTTTCAGGCAATGAAGCATATTAGATATATGGTGCTAATTCCATGTTTTGAGTTGAGCTGTGTAGAGCTAAGAACCGAAATCACTGCATTCAGCACATTCCCATATGTCCTTCATCCCCTCGCTCAACAGCCAGCGAAGAGTCACAGTACTAATCGTTCCCGCCGCTATTTAATTAAAAGTTCTTCTGGTCTTCCCTCTCAGTTAGACAGTTATCAAATTATACCAGAACCGTTGTCTTTTACAGCTGTATTTGCTGCGCCGTTCCAACAAAAACAGAATATATATTTGTCTATTTATAGAAGCCGGTGTATTCTAATTGCATTGTAGTATAATGTAAATGAATGTTCTGAATGATTAATAATGGTTCATGCATGGTTGGTTCTTAATGCTTGTAGTTTTATATGTAAGTCTTGTTGTGCTAGTCCTCCTTTTTTGTTTTTTTAAATCTTGTATTAATGCTTTGTGTTTTATACTGTGATTGTGTTGCTGAAGTGTCTGTGATTGACTGTTTTGAGGGATCTAACTCGGTAGCTAAATATATTATCTTAGGGATGCTAAATGTGTTTACAACTGATTATTCCAAACATTGTTGATGTCTTGTATTTGTACCTGAATTGAGTTTAGGTTATATATTGGAAACAAAAAGCTGCCATAAGGATTGATAATGAAGTAGGTCAATATCAGCTTATTAGAAAAGGTGTGAGACAGGGTTATGAATTGTCTCCAGATCTTTTTCCCTGTACTGTGAAAATAGATCGCAGAAGATATGAAAGGAATCATCATTACGGGACGTAACATCAATAACATTAGATATGCCGAGATACAGTATTGATTGAAGACAATGAGCAGGATCTGCAACATATAGAAGATATGGTTGTTGCACACAGTGAACAACTAGGGTTAGAATTAATTGTAAGAAGACACAGATTATGGTCGTCACGAGGAAGAAGGAAATAGCCCAAGTAAATGGGAATATTCTTATACAAGTGAATCACTAGGAAATTAGTCTAAAATAATGTCCTGACACTAGATATGACCATAAAAATAATAATATGCCCTATTGAAGCAATTTTTATTTTTGGTATTTCGTCTTGTTCCGGTGATTTATTCAGTGGGGCTAATCTTATGGCTTCTCTAATTTCTTCTTTCAGTATGTCTGGTTCTAGTTCTTCGATGGCATTTGTGTCAGTTTCTTTATTTATGTGGCATCTAATGGAATTTTGAATATGTGTTTGAAGTACTGCCTCCATCTTTTTATTATTTATTTTTGTTCACTTATTGGTTCTCATTATTCACTGTTAATTATTTCAGTTGGGTCAAAGGGTTCTTCTCTGGTTCTCATAGCACTAATCTGACTGTAGAAGTTTCTAGTTGCCTCCTTGTAGATTTTATTTAGAGTTTCTCCATATTCCTCCCAGTCTTTTTGTTTTTCTCTCTTTATTATTCTATTCGCATGTCTTCTTGCTATTCTATATTCGATGTAATCATGTCCTGTTTGCTTTTCACCCACTGTATATACTTTCCTTTGTTATCTTTTACAGCTGTATTTAATTCGGCGTTTCACCAAAAACAGAATACAAAACTTGTATATTTCTATAAGTCGGTGTATTCTAATTACATTGTAGTATAATGTAAGTGAATGTTCTGAATGATTGATAGTGGTTCCTACATGTTTGGTTCTTAATGCTTGTAGTTTTGTTTGTAAGTCTTGTAGTGCTAGTCCTCCTTTTAAAAAAAAAAATCTTGTATTAGTGTTTTGTGTTGTATACTGTGATTGTCTTGCTGAAATATCTGTGATTGTTTGTTTTGAGGGATCTAATACTGTAGCTAAATATATT
Organism: Cepaea nemoralis; assembly: GCA_014155875.1. Lineage (NCBI taxonomy): Eukaryota > Metazoa > Mollusca > Gastropoda > Stylommatophora > Helicidae > Cepaea > Cepaea nemoralis. Next base: position 254,167 of record JACEFZ010007568.1, read on the forward strand.
ATCTTAGGCAACCTGAATGTGTTTACATTCATTGGCACCTTGCCGTCTTGACAGACGATAGTTTGTGCTTTAAAAAGGCATAATAACTTTTAACTATGGCGGTAGCGAGTATGACTGATAAGGCCAATTTGCGCTGTAAATGTCCGTTCACAGTGGGTGCATGTGAACACGTGGTCATTTCCACCATCATGCACCATCTTACGTCTCAAACGCTTGGTGTGTGACTTTTCTGCAATAATTTTCTCCTTTGACTTTATTCCATTTCTGATATTTGCCCTCCATGCAACACGTTCAGCGGCGACTTGCTCCCAATGTGCATTATCAATGCCTGTATCAATCATGTCCCGCTTACACACATCTTTGTATCGTAGTAGAGGTCGACCCTGAGATCTCTTACCCATCTGTAATTCACCAAAAAGATATCCTTTGGTATTCTACCATCATCCATCCTCCTAAGATGTCCTATCCATCTAAGTCTACGAAGACTGAGCATGGAATAAACTGTCACACAACCTGATCTTTCCAATACTTCAGTATTTGTGATTTTGTCTTGCCACTTAATACCAAGAATTCTTCGCAGACACCGCATATGAAAGCTGTTTAAGTTGTTCTCTTGGTGTGAGTAAGTTGTCCAGGTTTCACTGCCATAGAGAAGAGTACTAAGGACACAGGCTTGATAGACAAGGACTTTTGTTTTGGCAGTAAGCTTCCTGTTCTCCCAGACTCTTTTTCTTAACCTGTTCATTGTTGTTGCTGCCTTACCAATCCGGATGTTGGTTTCCTGATCTAGGGATAATTTGCTATTTACCACTGATCCTAGATATGTAAAATGGTCTACTATCTCTAGTTCGGCGTCGTCAATAAAGATTGATGGTACCCCATGTGCACCTTGTGACATAATCTGTGTCTTCTTTTTGCTAATTGTTAAACCAAATTCAGAACAAGCATTGGAGAATGCAGATAGTAGACATTGCAATTCTTCCTCAGAGTGGGTCGTAACTGCAGCATCATCTGCAAAAAGCAACTCTCTGATCAGTACCCTCCTAATTTTGGTCTTAGCCTTCAATCTCTGAGCATTGTAGAGGCCGCCATCTGAGCGTGAGTGAATGTATATACCACCATCCTGATCATGAAATGCATATTTCAGTAGAAGTGAAAAGTATATTCCAAAGAGGGTGGGAGCTAGTACACAACCTTGCTTAACTCCACTCTTGATTTCAAATTCTTCAGAAGTTGCACCATCAAACTTGATTATACCCTTCATGCCTGTGTGGAACGATTCCACAATGGACAGAAGAGTTGGTGGGCAGCCAATCTTCTTTAGTGCCTTGAACAGACCCTCACGACTGACCAAATCAAATGCCTTTGTGAGGTCAATGAAGGCAATAAACAGTGGTTGATTCTGTTCACGGCATTTTTCTTGCATTTGTCGCAATGAGAATATCATATCAGTGGTAGACCGGTTCTGTCGAAAGCCACACTGTGATTCAGGGTAGACTTGATCTCCTAGGACTTGAAGTCTGCGCAGAACAATTCTGGCAAATACTTTTCCAACAATACACAGAAGTGAGATACCCCTATAGTTGTTGCAGTCGCTCCGATCGCCCTTGTTCTTGTACAGTGTTATGATGCTTGAATCTTTGAAATCCTGTGGGACTTGTCCTTCACGCCAGCATAGCTCTATTAGCTGGTGGATCTGTAGAGTGAGTGTGTCTTGCCCACTCCTGATAACCTCTATTGGAATCCCATCCTTACCTGGAGCCTTGCCAGATGCAAGTTCATTTATAGCACACTTAACTTCTGTTATGGTGGGAAGTGTGTCCAGGTGGTCAAGAGTTGGTAGAGCCTCTATGGCGTTGAGGGCATCATCCGCTAGTTTGGTCTCACTTGAGTAAAGCTCCAAATAGTGCTCTACCCATATGTCCATCTGCTGTTTCTTATCAGTGATGATTTCTCCAGTCAAGGTTTTCAATGGTGCACTTCTTTTGATCACTGGACCGCAGGCTTTCTTTATTCCTTCATACACGCTTCTTATGTCTCCCTTATCACTTGCGATTTGAATGGACTCACATAACTTGATCCAATAATCATTTGCACACTGCCTGGCAGCCTTTTGCACATCCTTCCTAGCTTGCCTAAGCTCACTCAGAGTGTTACGTGTTGGTCTTTCCTTGTTTCTTAAGAGAGCTTTCTTCTTCTTATCAATCAAGGGCTGCAGAGTCTCGCTGTTGGCCGCAAACCAGTCCTGCCTCTTATGATCCACAGTGCCGTAAACCCCTACGGCAGTTTTATAAAGAGTTTCCTTAATTTGACCCCACTTTTCATTTACTGTACAATTTTCTGGTGTATCAGTGAAAGCGTCTTCAAGTTGCTGTTGAAACTGAAAGCACTTTTCAGGATCATGAGTGTTAATAATATTAATCCTGAGGCTAGATTTGTGTTTAGCTGTGTAGATTCTCTTTGGTCTCAGTCTAACCCTTGCAACAACCAAGAATGATCCGTATCACAGTCAGCACTGTGGTCACTTCGAGTCAATGGAATATGGTTTAGATGTCTTCATGTGATGATGAAGTCCAGCTGGTGCCAATGGCCGGATCTTGGATGTTTCCATGTGACCTTATGCATCTCTTTTGTTTTAAAAAGGAGTTTGTAATACATAGGTCATTACTGGTGCAATGCTCCAGCAGCCTTTGCCCATTTTCATTCATGCGACCGATGTTGTATTTTCCAAGGCACACTGGCCATGAACTCAAGTCCTTGCCCACACGAGCATTGAAATCACCGAGCATATAAATGTAGTCAGATTTTGGAACTGCCTTGATCACGGAGTCTAACTCCTCATAGAACGAATCCTTCACATCATCAGAGGAATCGAGTGTCGGTGCATATGCAGTAATAATGGTGGCAAACCCACAAGAGGTTGCCAAGCGCAGGGATAATAGTCTTTCATTTCCTCCTGCTGGAATTTCAATCATTCCCAGTAGCGAATTCTTCACTGCAAAGCCCACACCGTGTTGCCTTTTTTCTGCCTGCCCTCTACCCTTCCAGAAAAAGGTGTAGTTGTTTTCCCTGAGTGACCCTTCCTCAGCGAGGCGAGTCTCCTGCAGGCCAGCAATATCAATGTTTAGACGATTGAGTTCGGCATCAATCACAGCTGTTTTTCTCACATCGTCAATATTGGTCAAGTCAGTGGAAAATCCTGGACACATGGTTCTCACGTTCCAGGTTGCAAGCCGTAGCTTGAGGTTTCTATTTTTATTTTTGTTTGTACCTGGTGCATTGGTTTTACAGCCTGCGATTCAGATTTTGTCCTAGCCCCAAGCACCCATTGAAGCAGGCAGGCTGTGGCGGATCAGCACCCAATTGGCTGGGGGCTGCCCAGCTTGAGGCGGGCGGTAGCTGATCAGTGACACCTATAGGTGTCTCCCACCGTCAGAGGCAACGCGTGGCGCCCCATGTCTACGCCAACTGACAAGGACTTATAACCCGTAACAGTTGCCTCTCGCTTTGATTCCGAGACCAGTTAAGACCAGGGATGGAGTTATTGCCTCTCCATAGCACAAAGCCTGGGCTAAAATATAGAGATCATGTGTTGCCCATGCAGCATGATCCCTCTCTCGGCCTGCCTAGTTCACTCCAGAGGAAAGGTAACACCCCTACATCTGGAACAAGACAAGCTGCAGAAGCTGCCGGATCAGCAAAGCAATGCTCTAACTGTCCGCCTGTCGGAGCTTCGATCCTAGACCAGTCGCCAACCAAGGCTTAGGGCCTGGTCTGCCCTGCGATGACATTTTGTCTTTAGCTTGCATTTCCTCGCACCAGGGTAAGGCTTGTACCCTCCCAATTGCGCTCTTCCGCCCGAAGCCGTTGGCACAATGTGGGGTGTCGGGTTTGGTAAGCGCCGCCCGACGTTCAGCGCTAACAGAAACCAGGTAGTACCGTCTACTGTTATAGGGTAGCTCAGTCATATCTGACTAAGACCTGACAACAATGTGTTTACAACTGCTTCTTTCAAAAATTGTTGATGTATTTGTACCTGAGTTGAGTTGAGGTGATATATTGGAAACAACAAGCTGCCATAAGGACAGATAATTAAGTAGGTCAATATCAGCCTATTACGAGAGGTGTGAGACAGGATTATGTAATGTCTCCAGATCTTTTTCCCATGTACTGTGAAAATAGAATGTAGAAGATATGAAAGGAATCATCATTCCGGGACGTAAGATCAGTAAAATTAGGTATGCGGATGATACAATATTGATTACAGACAATGAGCAGGATCTGCAACATTTAGTAGATGTGGTTGTTGCACACAGTGAACATCTAGGGTTAGAATTAAATTGTAAGAAGATAGAGATTATGGTTGTCACTGGGAAGAAGGAAATAGCACAATGAAATATACAAGTAAATGGGAATATTCTTAAACAAGTGAATCAGTACTATTATGTCGGAACAGTCATTACATCTGATGGGAGATGCCTTGAAGAGATTAGAACAAGAATTGCCTTGGCGAAGGTAGCCTTTTGCAAGACAGAAAACATAATGACCAATAAAAAGATGTCAAAATGCAGCGAGAAAAAGAGTATTGAGGTGCTATATGAATGAGAAATGTGGACAATGAGCAGACAAGCTGAAAATCATCTGATGTCTGTGAAAATGTGGTTTCTGAGGAAAATGCAAAGAATACCATGGACAGACAGAAAACCAATGACCAAGTCTTACAAGAAACAAATGAAAATCGTACACTGATTTGAGAAATTAGACGTAGACAGTCAACATTTTTTGGACATGTTATGAGAAGAAATGTACTGGAGAACTTGATGACAGCTGGCAAGATCGAGGGGAAGAGAACAAGGGGAAGGCAGAGAAGTAAGTACCTGGATGGCTTGGCCACTTGACATGGTCGAGACAAGAACACTGAGCTGATCCTATGACTGATGATCGAGTGAGATGGCGAATCATGACCACCCACGCTTATCGGCATGGCACATGATGGATGGATGGAACGGAAGAATAACTTCACATATGTAAACCACATTTCTCTCCTACCCCTATCCTTTGGATGTAAGGCCATAGTCGAACTACAAAAAAGTATTGCAGAAGCATTCCAAATATTCTGATATAACTTGACATAATTGACCAGTAATGAAGCTTCTACTGGTGGCCCTGTCAAGCGCAAATGCAGATGCTACACTGTGGTTCAGCTTAAAAAGGCTGAGAGAGTACATTAAGAATGTTTGGCCTTTTACCGGCCGGACAAAAATTTATTATAGGAAAACAGCTTAAGACATTTATATATTTTAATAATGAAAGATTTAATGAAGGAACTCAAAGAATTATAAAATTACATTACAAATGTGTAGAGTTTGAGATAAACAAACATAGATAAATACTAATTACTAAAATTTTGCAGAAATATTCAAAACTTTTGAAAGAAATTTTAAACCTAAAAATAATTTCTAAGCAAATTAAGGAACTTTAAGAATTTGTAACCAAATATGATAAAAAGCTAGAAATTTATTTTACTATAAGTATCGTCCCTTGAAAATAAAATATATAGGGCTATTTCCCTTTCTTCATTTATTTATTTTTTTTTTTTTAAATAATTATTTTCTATCCCTTGCGCAAAACCAGTCGAAGTTACGAAAAACATACACTGTTGCATTTAAAGACGGTACACTTTGTTTAATTTATTTTGGTACATAAATTAATTTAAAATTAGCTACAGTTAAAAGCAAGCAAAATATATGTAATAAGACAAATCGATACATTCCAATGTCAGTGTCGAGAACAAGATACACATTAGAAGGGCTCTTACAATGAACTCTATTTTAAAAGGTAACTACCTGACATCTTTTCGTCCTGAACTGCAACTGAGCCAAATTGGCATATTCATCTAATGCTGAGCTAGTCTCCCTGGCCTAGGGTTTTAACGTCTTTCTCCGCAATCCCATATATTCTTGTGAGTAACGCAGCTGCGCGAGATTCGGTAGCGGATGGCGCCGCGTTGGTAACTTACGGGTGTATGTGAGCCGGTCGCTCAGAAAGCAATGGCAAACTACTTGCTTAGTACATCAACAGCAGCTGACTTTAACCATAGCCAACCATTTAATAGCCAACCTTCTTTAATATTCAGCTCTTGAATTATGGATGCATTTGTTCTTTTCTTTACCCAAGATATTCTTAGAACTCGTCTATAACAATTATATTCAAAGACATTTATGCGCTCTTCAGCTTGGTTAATAAGTGTGCAGGTCTCACAGAAAGATGGGAAAGATGCATGCTCTTATAAATCTAATCTGAATAATATCTGCAATAAATAACTGAAATGTGGCTGATTCGGTTACAGGATTATTAAACTAAGGCTGGGATAGGTCCTAATTATAACTTCTTTTCTGAGGTTGAACAGGGCAGGTGTAACGGAAAACAACTGGACTAGACAAAGTAAAGAACAATACCCCTTTTCAGGCCACGAGGCATATTAGATATATGGTGCTAATCCCACAGTTTAAGACCCGCCAGTGCTCGGTGAATGACGTGGTCAATAACATTGGTCGTGTTTACTTACAAGGACATTTCCTGGCACCCATGATAGGCTGGGTCAACCTTGAAGGTCAGGTCAGGAAAACATGACCACACTGACAGGGATTCCAACAGATTACCTCCAGGCTGGTGGGCTAATGATCGCGCTGCCACAGCTCCCCGTTATTGAGTATTACAAATGTTGCATGTTCTTTGCAGGAAGTTGCGATAAACCCCAACCCCTGGTTGATTCACTGAGCATTTTTACGTTCAGCAGTTTGCCATTGCTTTCTGAATGAGAAGTCAGCATTGAAGTCCAACTTACCAGCATAAGAGTTGTGCCCCCTACAGTACAATCAGCACACCGGAAGTTTAAGCCTAAGTACATTAACCCATATGGCCGAACAACTTTCTAATTATAGTCAATTAGAATTTTCTATCATTGCTAATTTATACTGTATGTTGCCAGATTTTCAAGAAAATGAAGTCAAAGTTGGCAAGCATGTTCAAAGAACGTTGTCTCTTCCAAGGATTTAGTTGGACTGTCTAGCCATATCAGAAATAGGATGATGGAATATTGTTCTGCTGTTACTGCTCAAACATGATTTATTGATGACAAATAAACACAATATAAACGGTGATTAAACTGCGGCTTCATTGTCCGTAAAAAGACCTGAGTGTAAACTTGTCTATTTCTATAAGCTGGTGTTGTCTAATTGCAATGTAGTACAATGCTAGTGCATGTTGTTCTGGATGATTGATGATGTGTCCTACATGGTTGATTCTAAATGCTTGTAGTTTTGTGTGTAAGTCTTGTAGTCCTAGTCATCCTTGTTTTTGGTTTTTTTTAAAAAAATCTTGTATTAGTGTTTCGTGTTTTATACTGTGACTGTGTTGCTGAAGTGTCAATGATTGTCTATTTTGAGGGATCTAACACTGTAGCTAAATATATTATCTTAGAAATGATGAATATGTTTAAAACAGTTTCTTTCAAAAATTGTTGATATATTGTATTTGTACCTGAGATGAGTTGAGGTGAGTCAAGAACCTACGCCATTGCACTCAAAGAATTCCCATAAGCGATCAGTCCTCATCTTCAACAGCCAACGAAGAGTTCCGGTACTGATGGTGTCAGTTGCAATCTGATTATATGTCTGTTTTGCTTTAGCTTAGAATGACGACTGTCGACCAGATCCCCTGACCACCCGTTGCTGCTGCATTCTCTTTAGACCATGATAGTCTATCTGTTCTTCTGCATTAATCACATTCTCCCAGAGGGCTTCACCACATCTGCCTAGTCATATGTCAAATCACCCGTTAATGATGCGAAACCAGCCAATCTGTCTGCCAATTAATATCCAACCACACCAGAGCGTCCTGGAGAGAAGATCCAGCAAATGCTCACAACCCGCGACCTGTGCATCGATGCAAACCATTCTACATGAAGCATGTCAGACAAATCTTAGTATAGATATTAACTAGCATGGACTTACACTTTGACTGTTGTAAAATATACTTCCATGTCATATTAAAAGTCAGAACGTTCATAAAAACAAATAACTTTAACAGAAAGCACTGACAAACTACTGAATGTGACCTTTACATCTATCCATCCATCATGTGCCATGACGATAAGCGTATGCGATCATCTAGTACCATCTCATGCTATCACCACTGTCTCGACCATGCCACATGGCTAAGTGATCCAGGTATTTACTTCTCAGTCTTCCCCTTGGTCTCCCCTTTGATCTTGCCAATTGTCTTCAAGTTCTCCAATTCATTTCTTCTCATAACATGCCCAAAAGGTATGTT
>JACEFZ010007568.1:267500-273522 GCA_014155875.1 Cepaea nemoralis
AGGGAGAAGAAGGGAGAAGGAGGAGGGAGGAGGAGAACGCAGGAGGAGGAGGAGGGAGAGGGAGGAGGAGGAGGAGAGGAGGAGAACGCAGGAGGAAGAGGAGGAGGGAGAGGGAGGAGGAGGGAGATGGAGGAGGAGGGAGAGGGAGGAGGAGGGAGGAGGAGGAGGGAGGAGGAGGAGAGAGGAGGAGGAGGAGGAAGGAGGTGGAGGGAGGAGGGAGGAGGGGGAGAAGGAGGAGGAGGAAGAATGATGAAGAGGGAGGAGGAGGAAGAGGGAGGAGGAGGGATGTGGAGGAAGGAGGAGGAGGGAGGAGGTAGAGGGATGAGGAGAAGGGAGGAATTGGGAGGAGGGAGGAGGAGAGAGGAGTAGAGAGGAGGAGAGGTAGAAGGAAGACGGAGGAGGAGGGAGGAGGAAGAGATAAGCAGAGAGAGGAGGAGGAGGAGGGAGGAGTAGGGAGGAATAGGAGGGAGGAGGAGGGATTAGGAGGAAGGGGAAAGAGAGGAGAAGGAGGAAGAGGGAGGAGGAGGAGGGAGGAGGAGGAGGAAGAGGGAGGAGGAGGAAAGTGGAGGAGGAGAGAGGAGGAGGTATTAGGAGGAGGGAGAAGGAGGAGGGAGAAGGAGGAGAGGGAGGAGGAGGGAGGAGGAAGAGGGAGGAGGGAGAAGGAGGAGGAGGGAGGATGAGGAGGGAGGAGGAGAACGCAGGAGGAGGAGGAGGAGGAGGGAGGAGGGAGAGGGAGAAGAAGGGAGGAGGAGGAGGGAGGAGGAGGAGGGAGGAGAAGGAGGAGGAGAAGGAGGAATGATGAGGAGGGAGAAGGAGTAAGAGTGAGGAGGAGTTATGTGGAGGAAGAAGGTGGAGGGAGGATGAGGGAGGAGGTAGAGGGAGGAGGAGGAGGGAAGGAAAGGGAGGAGGGAGGAGGAGAGAGGAGGAGAAGGTAGGAGGAGGAAAAGGAAGGAGGAAGGAGGAGGAGGAAGAGGGAGGAGAAGGAAGAGGTTGGAGGAGGATGGAGGAGGAAGAGGAGTGAGAGGGAGGAGAAGAAGGGGGAGGAGGAGGAGAGGGAGGAGGAAGAAGGGGGAGGAGGAGGAGGAGGGTAGGAGGAGGGATGTGGAGGATGGAGGAGGAGGGATTAGGAAGAGGGAGGAGGAGGGAGGAAAAGGTAGGAGGAGAGCGGAGGAGGAGGAAGAGGGAGGAGGAGGAGGAGGAAGAGGGAAGAGGAGGATGGAGGAGGAAGAGGAGGGAGAGGGAGGAGGGGGAGGGGAAGAGGAAGAGGGTAGGAGGAGGAGGAGGGGAGAGGAGGAGGGAGAGGGAGGAGGAAGAAGGAGAAGGAGGGAGAAGGAGGAGGAGGGAGGAGGAGAACGCAGGAGGAGGAGGAGAACGCAGGAGGAGGAGGGAGGATGAGGAGAGAGGAGGAGGAGAGAGGAGGAGGAGAGAGGAGGAGGAGAGAGGAGGAGAGAGGAGGAGGAGAGAGGAGGAGGAGGGAGGAGGTGGAGGGAGAAGTACAAAAAGTTTTAATATCACTACAAAATTTCGGCCAGTAAAAATGGGCTAGAATTCTGGCTCTAGTCTTATCGTAGCCTAAATGTCTAGCAGACCCGACATCTCATTTAATTCATATAAGTAGTCATATAAGCTCCCGTTCCCGTTCCTGTCTGTCTGTCTGTCTGTCTGTCTGTCTGTCTGTCTGTCTGTCTGACCCTGCCCGGCATCGCCTGGCTCCTAGTGTGGAGCATCTCATTTAATTCATATAAGTAGTCATATAAGCTCCCGTTCCCGTTCCCGACTATCTATCTGTCTGTCTATCTGTCTGTCTGTCTGTCTGTCTGTCTGTCTGTCTGTCTGTCTGTCTGTCTGTCTGTCTGTCTGTCTGTCTGTCTGTCTAATCATTTATTGGTTGCGGTTAGAACAACCTTAGATAAACGAAGACCAACTTACAAAAAGCATTAGAAAGAGCACTTGAAAGATCTTTACATATTCCCCCAACAATTAACTTGGGTATATGGAACAGCGGCAGCAGCAGCAGAAGAAGAAGAAAAAGGAGGAGTAGGAGGAAGGAGGAGGAAGAGGGTGGAGGAGGGAGGAGGAGGGAGGAGGAGGAGGGAGGAAGAGATAGGCGGAGAGAGGAGGAGGAGGGGGAGTACGGAGGGATAGGAGGGAGGAGGAGGGAGGAGGAGGGATTAGGAGGAGGGGGAAAGAGGAGAAGGAGGAGGAGGGAGGAGGGAGGAGGAGGAAGAGGGAGGAGGAGGAAGGAGGAGGAAGGAGGAGAGAGGAGGAGGAGTAGAGAGGAGGAGGGAGGAGGAGGGAGAAGGAGGAGGAGGAGGAAGGAGGAGGAAGAGGGAAGAGGGGAGGAGGAGGAAGAGGGAGGAGGAAGAGGGAGAAGGTGGGAGAAGGAGGAGGAGGGAGAAGGAGGGAGAAGGAGAACGCAGGAGGAGGAGGGGGAGGAGGAGGAGGGAGGAGGGAGAGGGAGGAGGAGGGAGAAGGAGGAGGGAGGAGGAGGAGGGAGGAGGAGAGAGTAGGAGGAGGGAGGAGGAGGAGGGAGAAGGAGGAGGGAGGAAGAGGTAGAAGGAGGAGGGAGAAGTAGGAGGGAGGAGGGAGGAGGGGGAGAAGAAGGAGGAAGAATGATGAGGAGGGAGGAGGAGGAAGAGGGAGGAGGAGGGATGTGGAGGAAGGAGGAGGAGGGAGGAGTAGGGAGAAGGTAGAGGGAGGAGGAGGGAGAAGAGAGGAGGAGGAAGGAGGAGGAAGAGATAAGCGGAGAGAGGAGGAGGAGGGAGGAGGAGAAGTAGGGAGGAATAGGAGGGAGGAGGAGGGAGGAGGAGGGATTAGGAGGAGGAGGGGGAAAGAGGAGAAGGAGGAGGAAGGAGGAGGAGAGAGGAGGAGGAAGAGAGAGGAGGAGGTATTAGGAGGAGGGAGGAGGGAGGAGAAGGGAGAGGGAGGAGGGGGAGGAGGAGGGAGGAGGAAGAGGGAGAAGGAGGGAGAAGGAGGAGGAGGAGGATGGAGGAGGAAGAGGAGGGAGAGGGAGGAGGGGGAGTGGAAGAGGAAGAGGGTAGGAGGAGGAGGAGGGATGTGGAGGAAGGAGGTGGAAGGAGGAGGAAGGAGGAGGAGGGATTAGGTAGAGGGAAGAGGAGGGAGGAAAAAGGGAGGAGGGTGGAGGAGAGAGGAGGAGGAGGGAGGAGGTAGGAGGAGGAGAGAAGAGGGAGGAGGAGGAAGGGGGGAGGAGGAAGAGGGAGGAGGAGGATGGAGGAGGAAGAGGAGGGAGAGGGAGGAGGGGGAGGGGAAGCGGAAGAGGGTAGGAATTGGAGGCGGGGAGAGGAGGAGGAAGGAGAAGGAGGGAGGAGGAGAAGGGAGGAGGAGGGAGGAGGGGAAGGAGGGAGGAGGAGGGGAGAGGAGGGAGGAGGCGGAGGGAGAAGGAAGAGGGAGGAGGGAGGAGGGAGAGGAGGAGGGAGGAGGAGGGAGAATGAGGAGGGGAGGAAGGAAAGGGAGGTGGAAGAGGATTAGGAGGGAGGAAGAGGAGGGAGGAAGAGGAGGGTGGAGGAAGGAGGTAGAGGGAGGAGGAGGTAGAGGGAGGAGGAGGAAGGTAAGGGAGAAGGAAGAGGAGGATAAGGGAGGAGGAGGAGGGTGGAGAGAGGAGGTAGAAGGAGGAGGAGGAAGGATGAGAAGGGAGGAGGAGGGAGGAGGAGGTAGAGGGAGGAGGAGGAGGGAGGATGAGAAGGGAGGAGGAGGGAGTAGGATGGAGGAGGAAGAGGGAGAAGGAGGGAGAAGGAGGAGGAGGAGGGAGGAGGATGAGGAAGAAGGAGGCAGGAGGAGAATGAGGGTGAAGGAGGGAGGAGGAGGAGGAGGGAGGAGGAGGGAGATGGAGGAGGAGGGAAGAGGAGGGAGGAGGCGGAGGGAGAAGGAGGAAAGAGTAGGAGGGAGGAGGATGGAGGAGGAAGGGAGAGGAAGAGGGAGAAGGAGGAGTAGGAGGGGGAGAAGGTAGAGGCAGGAGGTAGAGGGAGGAGGTAGAGGGAGGAGGAGAAGAGAGGAGGAGGGAGGTCGCCATTCCGAATTCATACTCGTCTAGGTTCTGTGATTTCGGTCCTTCCATTTATTGTTTCATCTCAATCGGATGGACCGTTCGCGAACGTATAAAGGACATACATTTATATTTACATACATACATCCTAATTTATATATTAATATATATATATAACGAACACTAACAGAAATGTCAACAGGGACGCAGAAAGACATATTTGTGCTTCATAGATTATACTAAAGCATTTGATAAAGTAAAACATGATAACAGATTGAAATGTTGGAAGATATCAATATTGATGGAAAAGATTAAAGAATAATAAAGAATATTTATTGGAACCAAGTAGCAGCAATTAAAATGGGAAATAAAGAGGGTAGTTACTAACAGATAAAGCTAGGAGTACGACAGGGGTGTGTCCTGTCACCGGATCTCTTCTCCCTCTATAGTGAATTAATAATGAGAGAGATCAAAGAGAAGCCAGGAATACTAATCGGAGGTTATTATATATATATATATATATATATATATATATATATATATATATATATATATATATATATATATATATATATATATAGAGATGCAGATGACACAGTATTGGTAGCGGAAAATGCAACAGACGTACAACAATTGTTAGACATTGTAGTAACAGAGAGTGCACAGAAAGGACTCTCCTTGAATATCAAGAAAACAGTAACATTGGTGATATTAAAGAAAATGGGTGCCACGAGGCAGATGCCCGCGGTTGACGTCATTAATAATAGATAGAGAATCCTGAAGCCAAATGTTTACGAATATCTAGGAGACTAGGGATAAACGGGAAATCGTCACTCTGACGTCAGAAAAGGAGACGCTTCGAGAGGAGACAACAAGACGGCGGTGTTTCTGTGGGCTCAGTGCAGAAGAGGAAGATCTGGACGACACAATGTTTGAGAAGATCGGCAGCTGAGCTGAGAAAGGACAGGGATGAAATGTTCACGAAGATTCACTAAGTGAGAGGACCAGGACAAGGAAATCCTTAGACGAGTTTAGAAAAACCTACTACACGGATTTGAACGAAGGACATCGCTGACGCAATGGTGGAATTGAGAGCTGGTTCGTAGATAGTTAAATAACCACCCGTCCCTGTCTTAAGGGCAGGTTATATTCTAGAACAGTCTCTTGTGTGTAATTCTGCAGTGCATTAATAAATGCCTTTTAATTGCCGTCGGCTAGTTCGTGTCGGTTCATCAAGGTGAGTTGGTTTCAATCAATCAATCAATCATGTGCCATGCCGGAAAGCGTGGGCGGTCATGATTCGCCATTTCACTCGATCACCAGAGTCGTGGATCAGCTCAGTGTTCCTGTCTCGTCCATGCCATGTGGCCAAGCCATCCAGGTATTTTCCTCTCGGTCTTCCTCTTGGTCTGTTCCCTTCGATCTTGCCAGCTGTCACTAAGTTCTCCAGTCCATTTCTTCTCATAACATGTCCAAAAAATTTTGACTGTCTACGTCTAATTTCTCTAATCAATCTACGATTTTCATTTGTCTCTTGTACTTGGTCATTGGTTTTTCTATCTGTCCATGGTATTCTTTGCATTTTCCTCAGAAACCACATTTCTGCAGCCATCAGATGTTTTTCAGCTTGACTTGAGTTGGTTTACAGTTGATTTATTTAACGAGCTTCATTAAAGCCTTTGATTCCCGTTTGGAGTTCATTTGGGAGTTATGCTTTAAGACACGTGGGGACTTGGATCCGGCAATCACTAGTGATCAATTGTACACAAAAGATTCCCACTAATAAGGCTCAAATACTCATAACAGAAAATGCACACCAGGATTTCGATACGCACGATGCAGCACAGAACACATGGACGCGGAGTACGCGTTAAGATGGCAGTTATTGTAAGTTGGAATGACAACAGAATTTCAACACTCCGCAGAAGGTAAAGAGTCATTACACTACTATGACTTGTAATCATCACACTATGGCGACAATTTAAGAACTGTGTGGGCCCCCAATAAGACAAAACTCCA
>JACEFZ010007569.1:0-35174 GCA_014155875.1 Cepaea nemoralis
ATTTCCCCCCAAATGAGTGCTGAATTAATGATGAAACTGCTAAGTTGACTGTTTCACACAATTCACTGAGTGCTGAAATTTAAAGATGAAACTGCTGAGTTGACGTTTCACACACCTCCACTGAGTGCTGAATTTAAAGATGAAACTGCTAGAGTTGACTGTTTCACACACCATACTGAGTGCTGAATTAATGATGAAAATCTAGAGTTGACCTTTTTTACACACCATCCACTGAGTGCTGAAATTTAAAGATGAAACTTCTAGAGTTGACGTTTCACACACATTCACTGAGTGCTGATTAATGATGAAACTGCTAGAGTTGACCGTTTCACACACCCTCCATGAGTGCTGAATTAATGATGAAACTGCTAGAGTTGACTGTTTCACACACTATTCACTGAGTGCTGAATTAATGATGAAACTTCTAGAGTTGACCGTTTCACACACCATCCACTGAGTGCTGAATTAATGATGAAACTGCTAGAGTTGACTGTTTCACACACCATTCACTGAGTGCTGAATTAATGATGAAACTGCTAGAGTTGACTGTTTCACACACCATCCACTGAGTGCTGAATTAATGATGAAACTGCTAGAGTTGACTGTTTCACACACATCACTGAGTGCTGAATTAATGATGAAACTCTAGAGTTGACCTTCCATTCACTGAGTGCTGAATTAATGATGAAACTTCTAGAGTTGACCATTTCACACACCATCCACTGAGTGCTGAATTAATGATGAAACTTCTAGAGTTGACTGTTTCAC
The DNA here is from genome assembly GCA_014155875.1 of Cepaea nemoralis. Taxonomy (NCBI): domain Eukaryota; kingdom Metazoa; phylum Mollusca; class Gastropoda; order Stylommatophora; family Helicidae; genus Cepaea; species Cepaea nemoralis. The sequence continues at coordinate 769 of JACEFZ010007569.1, forward strand.
ACACTATTCACTGAGTGCTGAATTAATGATGAAACTTCTAGAGTTGACCGTTTCACACACCATTCACTGAGTGCTGAATTAATGATGAAATCTGAGATTTAACCTTCCACTGAATTCACTAAGTGAAACTAAGTTGAACCTTCACATGACCTATTTCCCCTGATTAATTAGTGATGAAACTGCTAGAGTTGCTGTTTACCTTCACTGAGTCTGAGTGCTGAATTAATGATGAATTGACAGTTGACACACACTATCACTGAGTGCTGAATTAATGATGAAACTGCTAGAGTTGACCGTTTCACACCCATCCACTGAGTGCTGAATTAATGATGAAACTGCTAGAGTTGACCGTTTCACACACCATTCACTGAGTGCTGAATTAATGATGAAACTGCTAGAGTTGACCGTTTCACACACCATCCACTGAGTGCTGAATTAATGATGAAACTTCTAGAGTTGACCTTTCACACACCATCACTGAGTGCTGAATTAAGATGAAACTTCTAGAGTTGACTGTTTCACACACTCCACTGAGTGTGAATTAATGAAATGAAACTTCTGGTTCTTTACACACCATTCACTGAGTGCTGAATTAATGATGAAACTTCTAGAGTTGACCGTTTCACACACCATCCACTGAGTGCTGAATTAATGATGAAACTGCTAGAGTTGACCGTTTCACACACCATTCACTGAGTGCTGAATTAATGATGAAACTGCTAGAGTTGACTGTTTCACACACCATTCACTGAGTGCTGAATTAATGATGAAACTGCTAGAGTTGACTGTTTCACACACATTCACTGAATTAATTAATATGCTTAGAGTTGACCGTTTCACACACCATCCACTGAGTGCTGAATTAATGATGAAACTGCTAGAGTTGACTGTTTCACACACTATTCACTGAGTGCTGAATTAATGATGAAACTGCTAGAGTTGACCGTTTCACACACCATCCACTGAGTGCTGAATTAATGATGAAACTGCTAGAGTTGACTGTTTCACACACCATCCACTGAGTGCTGAATTAATGATGAAACTTCTAGAGTTGACCCTTTTCACACCAAATTTACTGAGTGCTGAATTAGATGACGTTTCACATGACTTTCACACCATCCACTGATGCAATTAAGATTTAAACTTTACATGACTATCCACTGATTGAATGAGTGATGAAAATGATGAAAATTCTGGTTGACCGTTTCACACCATCACTGATCTAATAATGATGAAATTCAGAGTTGACTGTTTCAAATATACTGATGTGAAACTGATGAGTTGACTCTAATCCACTGTGCCAATCACTGATGAAATTAATGATGAATCTAAGTTACTTCCCTAATTCACTGAGTGCTGAAGTTGAAATTTCAGATGACCATTCACACCATTCACTGAGTGCTGAATTAATGATGAAACTGCTAGAGTTCACTGTTTCCAATTACTGATGAATTAATGATTTAAACCCGTTTGACCGATTCACACACTATTCACTGATGTGAAACTTCTGACTCTACAGTTCATTTCACACATTAATGAGTGCTGAATTAATGAAATTCACATGACCATCCACAATCTACTGAGTGCTGAAATTATGATGAAACCTGAGTTGACCTTCACACATTTTGAGTGCTGAATTAATGATGAAACTCTAGAGTTGCATTTAAAACATCCACTGAGTGCTGAATTAATGATAAACTTCTACAACCATTCACTGATGCATTACATGAGTTCTGTGATAATGATGAAACCTCAAGTTGACGAATTCAACACAATCACTGAGTGCTGAATTCAACAGAAACTTCTAGAGGGTTTACGTTTCACACACATTCACTGAGTGCTGATTAATGATGAAACTTCGAGTTTCAATTTAACGATCAACTGGTCTGAGTTAATGATTTAAACTTCCGAGTGCTGTTTCAGACACTGCTGAGTGCCGATTTTAAATGAACTCCCGAGTTGACGTTTCACAAAACTCCCTGAGTGCTGTTTCAAATACTTTCTGAGTTTCCATTTCAACCATCACTGAGTCTGAATTAATGATTTAAACTCGAGTTTCTATTTAAATCATGAGTGCTGAATTAATGATTTAAACTGCTAGAGTTGACTTCACACACTTCCCGAGTGCTGAATTAATGATGAAACTGCTGAGTTACTGTTTCACACCTATTCACTGAGTGCTGAATTAATGATGAAACCTAGAGTTACTATTTACACCATAACTGACTGTTAATAAATTCAGAGTTGATTTATAAATTCAGAGTTGCTTATAACATCAATTGGGATTTTTACACATTCTGAGTGCTGAATTAAGATGAAATTCCTGAGTGCATTTCACACATCACTGAGTGCTGAATTAAGAACCATTACTGTTTCAAATATTCACTGAGTGCTGATTAAAAAACTGCTAGAGTTGACTGTTTACACACCATTACTGACTGTTAATGATGAAACTCTAGAGTTGACTTTCAACACCCATCCACTGAGTGCTGAATAATGATTAAACTTTGGTTGATTTTCACAACTCCACTGAGCTGTTATATGAACTCTAGTGTGATTTAACAACATTCACTGAGTTCTGAATTAATGATGAAACTCTAGAGTTGACTTTCAACATCACTGAGTGCTATTAAAAACTTAGAGGATTTCACACACCATCCACTGAGTGCTAATTAATGATGAAACTTAGAGTTGACTTTTCACACTATTCACTGAGTGCTGAATTAATGATGAAACTTCTAGGTTGACGTTTCACACACCCCACTGAGTTGAATTAATGAAAATCTAGATTGCTTTCACAATTTTAATGACTGAATTTAGAATTGAACCGTTTCACACATCCTGAGTGCTGAATTATGATGAAATGCTAGATACTGTTATACACACACTAGGCTGATAAATAACTGAGTTGACTTAACATCACTGATTTAATATAAACTGAGAGTTATTTCACAACCACTAGAATTAATGATAAACTGAGAGTTTTACAACCTCACTGAGTGTAAATAACTGAGTCTGTTTCACAAATCGGTTATTTGAAACTATTACTTTCACACACCATCCACTGAGTGCTGAATTAATGATGAACTTCTAGAGTTGACGTTTCACCAACTGAGTGCTGAATTAATGATGAAACTTTAGAGTTGACGTTTCACCTTCACTGAGTGCTGATTAATGATGAAACTCTAGAGTTGACCTTTCACACACCATCACTGAGTGCATAATGATGAAACTCTAGAGTTGACGTTTCACACACCATCACTGAGTGCTGAATTAATGATGAAACTCTAGAGTTGACGTTTCACACACCATCCTGAGTGCTGAATTAATGAACTCTATACGTTTCACACACCTCACTGATGCTGAATTAATGATGAACTCTAGAGTTGACGTTTCACACACCATCACTGAGTGCTGAATTAATGATGAAACTCTAGAGTTGACTTTCACACATTCACTGAGTGCTGAATTAATGATGAAACTCTAGAGTTGACGTTTACACCTCCCAAAAGAACTCTAGAGTTGACGTTTCAAACCTACATTATGAGTCTGATTATGTAACTCTGAGTATTAATCAGAGTTGATTAACTATGATTAAATCAGAGTTGATTTAACTCTGAGTCGTAATCAGAGTTTTTAAACTCTGAGTTGAATTCAGAGTGTTTAAACTCTGAGTGCGTTAAAACCTGAGTGCGTTAAACTTCTGAGTGCTGTTAAATACTTCTGATTAATACCAATACTGTCTATATGTGAAATTAATTGAATTCACACTATGATTAATATGATGATGAGTTACCTTCACATCTGATTGATAATGTATTAATTACCTCCACACTGATTAATATGATAATTATTACCACCACTATTATGTGAAATGTAATTAGTTACTTCACATATATGTGAAATGTAATGGTTACCATCCACACTGATTAATATGATAATTCTGTTACCATTTCACACATATATGATCTGATTATTAACCATACTGTCAATTATGATAATTAGATGTGTTACCATTTATGCTGATTAGTAAACTATGACGTTAAACTCTGAGTGCTGTTAAAACCTGAGTGCGTAATACCTGAGTGCTGTTAAACCTGAGTGCTGTTAAACTAGGTGATTTAAAATTGAGTGCTGTTAAATAATGCTGATTAGTAAACTCAGAGTGCTTAAAATACTGAGGTATGTAAACTTCAGATGTAAATCTGAGTGTTAAACTCTGAGTGCGTTAAAATCTGAGTTGATTAAATACTGAGGTGATTTAAACTCTGAGTTGAATTAAATAATGCTGATTATGTAACTATTACTGTCAATATATGATGCTGATTAGTAACCAATGAGTAAAATAATGCTGATTATGTAAACTCTGAGTGCGTTAAACTTCTAGGTGATTTAAACCATTACGTCAATATATGATCTGATTATATAACCTAGAGTGCTGTTAAACTCAGAGTTGATTAAACTTCTGAGTGCTGTTTAACTTCAGAGTGCGTTAAATAATGCTGATTAGTAAACTAGAGTGCATTTAAACTCTGAGTTGAATTTAAACTCAGATTGAATTTAAACTCAGAGTGCTGTTAATATAATGCTATTATGTAACCTATTACGTCAAATATGATGCTGATTAGTAAACTCAGAGTTGAATTTAAACTCAGAGTGCTGTAAACTTCTGAGTGCTGTTTAAACTCAGAGTGCATTAAAACCTGAGTGCTGTTTAAACTTCAAGTTGATTAAACTTCTGAGTTGAAATTCTGATGTTAACTGAGTGCGTTAAAACCTGAGTTGATTTAAACTCTGAGTTGAATTAAACTTAGAGTTGATTTAAACTCTGAGTGCTGTTAAATACTGAGGTGATTTAAACTCTGAGTGCTGTTAAATACCTGAGTGCTGAAAACCTGAGTGCGTTAAATAATGCTGATTTGTAATCTGAGTGCTGTTAAATACCTGAGTTGATTTAAACTTCTGAGTGCGTTAAACTCAGAGTTGATTAAACTCTGAGTGCTGTTTAAACTTCAGAGTTGATTTAAACTCTAGGTGATTAAACTTCAGAGTTGATTTAAACTTCTGAGTGCTGTAAACTCAGAGTTGATTTAAACTCTGAGTGCTGTAAATACCTGAGTTGAATTTAAACTCAGAGTGCGTAAGATCTGATTTAACCAGTGCTGTAAAATTAGTGTTTAACCTGAGTGTTAAAACCTGAGTTGATTAAACTCTGAGTTGATTTAAACTTAGAGTTGATTTAAACTCTGAGTGCGTTAAAACCTGAGTTGATTTAAACATACTGTCAATTATGATGAATTAGAGATTTCACACACATCATGAGTAATATGATAATCTAACTCACATATGTGAATTAAGTGACTTCAAACTTTCACACATATGATGCTGATTAGTAAACTCAGAGTGCGTTAATATGATGCTGATTATGTAAACTTCAGAGTTGATTAAACTCTGAGTGCTGTTAAGACCTGAGTGCGTTAAACTCTGATTATGTAAACTTAGAGTTGATTTAAACTCTGAGTGCGTAAACTCAGAGTGCTGTTAAATACTGAGGTGATGTAAACTTAGAGTGCTGTTTAAACTTCTGAGTCGTTAAAACCTGAGTTGATTTAAACTCTATGCGTTAAACTCAGAGTGCTAAATTATGATGCTGATTAGTAAACAGAGTTGATTAAATCTGAGTGCTGTTAAATACCTGATGCGTTTAAATCTGAGTGCGTTAAAACCTGAGTTGATTTAAACTCTGAGTGCTGTTAAATACAGTAAATATGACTGTAAGTGACCGTTCCACACATCATATGTAAATGTAATGCTGTTACCACCACTATTATATGTGAATTAAGTGACTTAACTTCACACATTATGATGAATTAAGTGACTTAACTTCACATCATATGTATTAATGCTTACTTTCACTATTATATGTGAATTAGATCTGTTACTTTCACACTATATGTGAATTAATAGTTACCACACATCATATGTGAATTAAGTGAATTCAAACTCACATCATATGTGAATTAAGTGAATTAACTCACATTATATGTGAAATGTAATTCTGTTACCTTTCACACTATATGTGAATTAAGTGAATCAAACTTCACACATATGATGAATTTAGATGCGTTACCACCACATTATATGTGAAATGTAATTAGTTACTTTCACATCTGATTGATAATGTAATTCTGTCCACCACATACTGAATAATTAATTGAGTTACTTTCACATTATATGTGAAATGTAATGCGTTACCACCACATCATATGTGAAATGTAATTCGTACTTTCACATCATATGTGAATTAAGTGACCGTACCACCACATCATATGTGAATTAAGTGACTTTAAATTTCACACATTATGATGAATTAATACTTAAACCTTCACATCATATGTGAATTAGATCTGTTACCACCACATCATATGTGAAATTAATTGATCTTCACACATCACTGATGAATAAATAATTGAGTTACCACCACATCATATGTGAATTAAGTGACTTAACTTTCACACATTATGAGAATGTAATTAGTTCCACACACCACATGGAATATGATGAATTTGTTCACACATATACTGAGTTGATAATGTAATAGTTACACACACCACATGTGTAATTAATGTAATGCTGTTACTTTTACACTATATGAAATTAAGTGACGTAACCTTCACATCTGAATAATGATGAAACTGCTAGAGTTGACTGTTTCACACTCACTGAGTGCTGAATTAATGATGAAACTCTAGAGTTGACTTTCAACCCCTGAGGCTGAATAATGATGAAACTCTTGACTGTTTCACACACATTCACTGAGTGGAATTAGATCTGATTATTTAAATAATCAAATTTTACTATGATTCAACTGTATAATGATCGATTTAACTTGAGTAAAAATGATTATTAACATTTATTAAATAAAAATGATCCCTCAAATGATGATTATACCTTTTTAAAAATACTAGTCGTTAATATTGAATGTATATCCATTCATATGTGAATAAGTGATTATTACTCAATAATCTGATTATAAATTACTTCAATATAAATTGACTTAATACTGTATCCACTGAGTGCTGAATTAATGATGAAACTGCTAGAGTTGACTGTTTCACACACTATTCACTGAGTGCTGAATTAATGATGAAACTGCTAGAGTTGACCGTTTCACACACCATTCACTGAGTGCTGAATTAATGATGAAACTTCTAGAGTTGACCATTTCACACACCATCCACTGAGTGCTGAATTAATGATGAAACTGCTAGAGTTGACTGTTTCACACACCATTCACTGAGTGCTGAATTAATGATGAAACTGTCTAGAGTTGACCGTTTCACACACTATTCACTGAGTGCTGAATTAATGATGAAACTCTAGAGTTGACGTTTCACACACCATCCACTGAGTGCTGAATTAATGATGAAACTTCTAGAGTTGACTGTTTCACACACCATCACTGAGTGCTGAATTAATGATGAAACTGCTAGAGTTGACCGTTTCACACCCATCCACTGAGTGCTGAATTAATGATGAAACTGCTAGAGTTGACTGTTTCACACACTATTCACTGAGTGCTGAATTAATGATGAAACTTCTAGAGTTGACCGTTTCACACACCATCCACTGAGTGCTGAATTAATGATGAAACTGCTAGAGTTGACTGTTTCACACACTATTCACTGAGTGCTGAATTAATGATGAAACTGCTAGAGTTGACCGTTTCACACACCATCCACTGAGTGCTGAATTAATGATGAAACTTCTAGAGTTGACTGTTTCACACACTATTCACTGAGTGCTGAATTAATGATGAAACTTCTAGAGTTGACTGTTTCACACACCATCCACTGAGTGCTGAATTAATGATGAAACTTCTAGAGTTGACTGTTTCACACACTATTCACTGAGTGCTGAATTAATGATGAAACTGCTAGAGTTGACCGTTTCACACACCATCACTGAGTGCTGAATTAATGATGAAACTCTAGAGTTGACTTTCACACACATCACTGAGTGCTGAATTAATGATGAAACTGCTAGAGTTGACTGTTTCACACACATTCACTGAGTGCTGAATTAATGATGAAACTTCTAGAGTTGACGTTTCACACACCATTCACTGAGTGCTGAATTAATGATGAAACTTCTAGAGTTGACCGTTTCACACACCATCCACTGAGTGCTGAATTAATGATGAAACTTCTAGAGTTGACGTTTCACACACCATTCACTGAGTGCTGAATTAATGATGAAACTTCTAGAGTTGACCGTTTCACACACCATTCACTGAGTGCTGAATTAATGATGAAACTGCTAGAGTTGACCGTTTCACACACCATCACTGAGTGCTGAATTAATGATGAAACTGCTAGAGTTGACCGTTTCACACACATCACTGAGTGCTGAATAATGATGAAACTGCTAGAGTTGACGTTTCACACACCATCACTGAGTGCTGAATTAATGATGAAACTTCTAGAGTGACTGTTTCACACACATCACTGAGTGCTGAATTAATGATGAAACTCTAGAGTTGACCGTTCACACCTCACTGAGTGCTGAATTAATGATGAAACTGCTAGAGTTGACGTTCACACACCATCACTGAGTGCTGAATTAATGATGAAACGCTAGAGTTGACGTTTCACACACATCACTGAGTGCTGAATTAATGATGAAACTGCTAGAGTTGACGTTTCACACACCATCACTGAGTGCTGAATTAATGATGAAACTAGAGTTGACGTTTCACACACCATCCTGAGTGCTGAATTAATGATGAAACTCTAGAGTTGACTTTCACACACCATCACTGAGTGCTGAATTAATGATGAAACTTCTAGAGTTGACTTTCACACACATCACTGAGTGCTGAATTAATGATGAAACTTCTAGAGTTGACCGTTTCACACACATCACTGAGTGCTAATAATGATGAAACTTCTAGAGTTGACTGTTCACACACTATCACTGAGTGCTGAATTAATGATGAAACTCTAGAGTTGACCGTTTCACACACCATCCACTGAGTGCTGAATTAATGATGAAACTGCTAGAGTTGACTGTTTCACACACATTCACTGAGTGCTGAATAATGATGAAACTCTAGAGTTGACCGTTTCACACACCATCCACTGAGTGCTGAATTAATGATGAAACTGCTAGAGTTGACTGTTTCACACACATTCACTGAGTGCTGAATTAATGATGAAACTTCTAGAGTTGACCGTTTCACCACAACCTATCTCACTGAGTGCTTGAATTAATGATGAAACATGTCTAGAGTTGACCTGTTTCCACAGCACAGATCCATCCATCTGAGTGCTGAATTAATGATGAAACTGCTAGAGTTGACTGTTTCACCACACCTATTCACTGAAGTGCTGAGCTTAATGATGAAGACTGCTTAGAGGTTGACCTGTTTCACACACCATTCAACTGAAGTGCTTGAAGTGTAAGATGATGAAACTTGCTAGAGTTGACATGTTCACACAGGCCATCCAACACTGAGAGCTGGAATTAATGATTCGAACTGCTAGAGTTGACAGTTTCACACACCATCCACTGAGGGTGCTGAATTAATGATGAAACTGCTAGAGTTGACTGTTTCACACACATTCACTGAGTGCTGAATAATGATGAAACTGCTAGAGTTGGACCGTTATCACCACACCATCCACTGAGTGCTGAATTAATGATGAAACTGCTAGAGTTGACTGTTTCATTCACACCATCACTGAGTGCGGAATTAATGATGAAAACTTCTAGAGTTTGACCATTTCACACACCATTCCACTGAGTGCTGAATTAATGATGAAACTGCTAGGTTGACTGTTTCACACACCTATTCACTGAGTGCTGAATTAATGATGAAACTTCTAGAGTTGACCGTTTCACCACCATTCCACTGAGTGCTGAATTAATTGATGAAACTGCTAGATGTTGACTCGTTTCACACACATCCACTGAGTGCTGAATTAATGATGAAACTGCTAGAGTTGACTGTTTCACACACCTATTCCACTGAGTGCTGAATTAATGATGAAACTGCTAGAGTTGACTGTTTCACACACCATTCCACTGTAGTGCTGAATTAATGATGAAAACTGCTAGAGTTGACATGTTTCACACACCATCCACTGAGTGCTGAACTAATGATGAAACTGCTAGAGTTGAACTAGTTCACACACTCATTCCACTGAGTGCTGAATTAATGATGAAACTTCTAGAGTTGACCTGTTTCACACACCATTCACTGAGTGCTGAATTAATGATGAAACTTCTAGAGTTGACCATTTCACACACCATCCACTGAGTGCTGAATTAATGATGAAACTTCTAGAGTTGACTGTTTCACACACTATTCACTGAGTGCTGAATTAATGATGAAACTTCTAGAGTTGACCGTTTCACACACCATTCACTGAGTGCTGAATTAATGATGAAACTTCTAGAGTTGACCATTTCACACACCATCCACTGAGTGCTGAATTAATGATGAAACTTCTAGAGTTGACCGTTTCACACACCATCCACTGAGTGCTGAATTAATGATGAAACTGCTAGAGTTGACTGTTTCACACACTATTCACTGAGTGCTGAATTAATGATGAAACTTCTAGAGTTGACCGTTTCACACACCATTCACTGAGTGCTGAATTAATGATGAAACTTCTAGAGTTGACCATTTCACACACCATCCACTGAGTGCTGAGTTAATGATGAAACTGCTAGAGTTGACCGTTTCACACACTATTCACTGAGTGCTGAATTAATGATGAAACTGCTAGAGTTGACGTTCACACACCATCCACTGAGTGCTGAATTAATGATGAAACTTCTAGTAGTTGACTGTTTCACACACTCATCCCTGAGTGCTGAATTAATGATGAAACTTCTAGAGTTGACCTGTTTCACACACCATTCACTGAGTGCTGAATTAATGATGAAACTGCTAGAGTTGACCTGTTTCACACACCTATTCCACTGAGTTGCTGAATTAATGATGAAACTGCTAGAGTTGACCGTTTCACACACCATCCCTGAGTGCTGAATTAATGATGAAACTGCTAGAGTTGACCAGTTTCACACACTATTCACTGAGTGCTGAATTAATGATGAAACTGCTAGAGTTGACTGTTTCACACACTATTCCACTGAGTGCTGAATTAATGATGAAACTGCTAGAGTTTGACCTGTTTCACACACCTATTCACTGAGTGCTGAATTAATGATGAAACTGCTAGAGTTGACTGTTTCACACACCATCCACTGAGTGCTGAATTAATGATGAAACTGCTAGAGTTGACCGTTTCACACACTATTCACTGAGTGCTGAATTAATGATGAAACTTCTAGAGTTGACTGTTTCACACACCATCCACTGAGTGCTGAATTAATGATGAAACTGCTAGAGTTGACCGTTTCACACACCATCCACTGAGTGCTGAATTAATGATGAAACTGCTAGAGTTGACCGTTTCACACACCATCCACTGAGTGCTGAATTAATGATGAAACTGCTAGAGTTGACTGTTTCACACACTATTCACTGAGTGCTGAATTAATGATGAAACTGCTAGAGTTGACCGTTTCACACACCATCCACTGAGTGCTGAATTAATGATGAAACTGCTAGAGTTGACTGTTTCACACACTATTCACTGAGTGCTGAATTAATGATGAAACTGCTAGAGTTGACCGTTTCACACACATCCACTGAGTGCTGAATTAATGATGAAACTGCTAGAGTTGACTGTTTCACACACCATCACTATCTGAGTTAATATGATGAAATTGATTCTGTTTCACACACCATCCACTGAGTGCTGAATTAATGATGAAACTGCTAGAGTTGACCTGTTCACACACCTTCACTGAGTGCTGAATTAATGATGAAAACTGCTAGAGTTGACCGTTTCACACACTATTCACTGAGTGCTGAATTAATGATGAAACTGCTAGAGTTGACTGTTTCACACACCATCCACTGAGTGCTGAATTTAATGATGAAACTGCTAGAGTTGACCGTTTCACACACTATCACTGAGTGCTGAATTAATTGATGAAACTGCTAGAGTTTGACTGTTTCACACACCATTCACTGAGTGCTGAATTAATGATGAAACTTGCTAGAGTGACTCGTTTCACACACCTATCCACTGAGTGCTGAATTAAGATGAAACTTCTAGAGTTGACTGTTTCACACACTATTCACTGAGTGCTGAATTAATGATGAAACTTATAGAGTTGACCGTTTCACACACCATTCACTGAGTGCTGAATTAATGATGAAACTTCTAGAGTGACTGTTTCACACACTATTCACTGAGTGCTGAATTAATGATGAAACTTCTAGAGTTGACCGTTTCACACACCATTCACTGAGTGCTGAATTAATGATGAAACTTCTAGAGTTGACTGTTTCACACACCATTCACTGAGTGCTGAATTAATGATGAAACTGCTAGAGTTGACCGTTTCACACACCATCCACTGAGTGCTGAATTAATGATGAAACTGCTAGAGTTGACTGTTTCACACACTATTCACTGAGTGCTGAATTAATGATGAAACTTCTAGAGTTGACCGTTTCACACACATTCACTGAGTGCTGAATTAATGATGAAACTTCTAGTAGTTGACCTAGTTTCACACACCATCCACTGAGTGCTGAATTAATGATGAAACTTCTAGAGTTGACCTGTTTCACACACCTATTCCACTGAGGGCTGAATTAATGATGAAACTGCTAGAGTTGACCTGTTTCACACACCATTCACTGAGTGCTGAATTAATGATGAAACTGCTAGAGTTGACCTGTTTCACACACCATTCACTGAGTGCTGAATAATGATGAAACTGCTAGAGTTTACCGTTTCACACACCATCCACTGAGTGCTGAATTAATGATGAAACTGCTAGAGTTGACCGTTTCACACACCATCCACTGAGTGCTGAGTTAATGATGAAACTGCTAGAGTTGACTGTTTCACACACCTATTCACTGAGTGCTGAATTAATGATGAAACTTCTAGAGTTGACCTGTTTCACACACCATTCCACTGAGTGCTGAATTAATGATGAACTGCTAGAGTTGACCTGTTTCACACACCATCACTGAGTGCTGAATTAATGATGAAACTTCTAGAGTTGACTGTTTCACACACTATTCACTGAGTGCTGAATTAATGATGAAACTTCTAGAGTTGGACCGTTTCACACACCATCCACTGAGTGCTGAATTAATGATGAAACTTCTAGAGTTGGACCATTTCACACACCATCCACTGAGTGCTGAATTAATGATGAAACTGCTAGAGTTTGACCTTTTCACACACCATTCACTGAGTGCTGAATTAATGATGAAACTTCTAGAGTTGACTGTTTCACCACCATCCATCCACTGAGTGCTGAATTCATGATGAAACTGCTAGAGTTGACTCGTTCACACACCTATTCCACTGAGTGCTGAATTAATGATGAAACTGCTAGAGTGACAGTTTCACACACCATCCACTGAGTGCTAATTAATGATGAAACTGCTAGAGTTGGACCTGTTTCACACACCTATTCCACTGAGTGCTGAATTAATGATGAAACTGCTAGAGTTGACCGTTTCACACACCCATCCACTGAGGCTGAATTAATGATGAAACCTGCTAGAGTTGACTGTTTCACACACCTATCCACTGAGTGCTGAATTAATGATGAACTGCTAGAGTTGACTGTTTCACACACCATCCACTGAGTGCTGAGTTAATGATGAAACTTCTAGAGTTGACTGTTTCACACACTATTCACTGAGTGCTGAATTAATGATGAAACTGCTAGAGTTGACCGTTTCACACACCATCCACTGAGTGCTGAATTAATGATGAAATTGCTAGAGTTGACCATTTCACACACCTATTCACTGAGTGCTGAATTAATGATGAAACTGCTAGAGTTGACTGTTTCACACACCATCCACTGAGTGCTGAATTAATGATGAAACTTCTAGAGTTGACTGTTTCACACACTATTCACTGAGTGCTGAATTAATGATGAAACTTCTAGAGTTGACCGTTTCACACACCATCCACTGAGTGCTGAATTAATGATGAAACTGCTAGAGTTGACTGTTTCACCACACCTATTCACTGAGTGCTGAATTAATGATGAAACTGCTAGAGTTGACCGTTTCACACACCATCCATTGAGTGCTGAATTAATGATGAAACTGCTAGAGTTGACTCTTTCACACACCATCCACTGAGTGCTGAATTAATGATGAAACTGCTAGAGTTGACTGTTTCACACACCATCCACTGAGTGCTGAGTTAATGATGAAACTGCTAGAGTTGACTGTTTCACACACAACTCATTTATTGAAACACACCATCAAATGAGTAATTTGACGTAATAAAGAAAACTGCTAGAGTTGGGGGTGACTGTTTCACACACAATCTCATTCTCCCAGACACCAAACTTACAATGATCAGTGGCAGAGCTGGTGACTCTGTGTAAGGATAGTGCGTACTCCAGTCTGAGAGTGAGTAGTCTCTCTTGAACTCGAACCAAATACATGCGAAGGCGGTTCTGGCTCTGAACGGTGCTGAAATGATCACAAGTAAAAAGTAAAGGATCTGTTAGAAGCCTGAGGTGATGGTTACTGGGTACGAACGAATAACACAGTTATTTCAAAGGTCACAAATGGGCATGAGACATGTTGTACATTCAAGCACGTCCAGTTACTCATCTTTCCCACAACAGTATTTATCATAAAGTATATTTACATTTAAAAAAAAAAATGTAATGAATGCTGTTAACAATACAAATACATAAACATACACCAAACAAAACAATTCATATGTGAACGAGGTGCGATAACTAGTGAGTGATCTTCTCCTTTACTTCCCAGAGTGAGTCTCCGCTTGTCTTGTTAGATCCAAAGGTTGTGGGTTCAATTTCTGGATCTCTCATGGTTCAGAGTGCAATTTTCTCTGAGGCATACTGGGGGGGGGGGGGGGGTGGTTGGTTGTCGCTGGAGATATTGGAGTCGCACTTGGGCAAAGTTGAGGAAATGGTGAGAAGTAATAGTTATCTGATGATGAGAAAAAAAACAAAAAAAAAATGGGTAGAATTGTTATATGAGATGAGAGAATGGTAGAACTTAATTGTTATCTGCGATGAGGGAAAAATGGGGAGAAGTAATTGTTATCTGAGATGAGAAAATGGGAGAAAGTAATTGTTATCTGAGATGAGAAAATGGGGAGAAGTAAGGTTATCTGAGATGAGAGAGTGGGTAGAACTAATTGTTATCCTGAGATGAGGAAAATGGGGGAGAAGTAATTGTTATCTGAGTTGAGAAAATGGGGAGAAGTAAATTGTTATCTGAGATGAGAGAGGGGAGAAACTAATTGGTTATCTGAGAGAGGAAAATGGGGAGAAAGTAATTGTACCTGAGATGAGGAAAATGGGGCGAAGTAAATTGTTATCTGAGGTAAGAGAGTGGGTAGAAGTAATTGTTTATCTGAGATGAGAAAAATGGGGAGAAGTAATTGTACCTGAGATGAAGAAAAGGGGGGACGAAATTGTTATCTGAGATGAGAAAAGGGGGAGAAGAAATAATTTTATCCTGAGATAAGAAAATGGATAGAAGTGGATTGTTACCTGAGATGAGAAAATGGGGAGAGGAAATTGTTACCTGAATGGAGAAAATGGGGAGAGGAAATGTTATCTGAGATAGGAAAAATGTGAATATAGTAATTGTATCTGAGTGAGAAAATAGGGAGAAGTATGATTATCAGAGATAGGAAGATTGGGGGGGGGGGGGGGGGGGGGGAAAGGGGGATAATTGTTACCTGAAATGAGAAATGGAGAGAAGTAATTGTTATCTGATATAGAGAGAGGCTAGAAGTAATTATTATCTGAGATGAGTGATTGGGTTGAAATAATTGTTATCTGGTATAAGTAATTATTATGTGAGATGAAAAAATTAGGAGAATTGTTATCTGAGATGAGAAAATGGTGAGAAGTAATTGTTATCTGAGAGATGAGAGAGTGTAGAAGTAATTGTTATCTGAGATGAGAGAGTGTAGAAGTAATTGTTATCTGAGATGAGAGAGTGTAGAAGTAATTGTTATCTGAGATGAGAGAGTGTAGAAGTAATTGTTATCTGAGATGAGAGAGTGGCTAGAAGTAATTGTTATCTTAAATGTTTCAATGCGGAAGGATTGACTTGGATTTTAACCCCATATGGCTCGGTCTCTTTCCACAAGCTGGCCTACCAAAAGCATCACACAAATTCTGTAGATCCAGCAATGACCGCTGGAGCCTTCTAGAAAATTGCAGTCGTGAATGAAAAGGAGTTCGGAACTGAACCCACGACCTTCGCATATTAAATTATTGTGTGGTGAACTGCTAGTTACAAAATGTAACTGTGTAGTGAACTGCTAGTTACAAAATGTAATTGTGTAGTGAACTGGTAGTGACAAAATGTAATTGTGTGGTGAACTGCTAGTTACAAAATAAGCTGATTTATTTCTGAGATATAAAAGTCAGAAACATTTTTACCTGAGAGTATATCCATTTTGAAACAAATTGAGTAAATCTGTCATAGAAATAGTTAAATAATGATAACGGAACTGATGTGGTCCTCCTACAAGTGATGGCTCTCTTCAGGTTGTGTTCTTTCCACAGCACTGCTTTTTCCACTGAAGCATTTGACGATGAAGTTGATGAACCAGTGGGTGAATTCATGCTTTGGTAAACAGGCTTTCCTGGCAACACATCTGGGCAAATTAAAAAACAAACAAAATATAGACATACAGATTGTGAATCATTCAGCAGGACATTTATTCAGAACAATTAACTGTTTAGTCTAGCTCTAAGAAGTGCAATTCATCTATTTGGAAACATTATTAAGTGTACATTTTGGAAACATTAACTATTATTATTAAGTGTACATTAAGGAAACATAACTATTATTATTAAGTGTACATTTAAGAAACATAACTATTATTATTAATTGTACATTTAGGAACATAACTATATAATTAAGTATTCATTTTGGAAACAGTTTACTTCAGCAGTATACTGGCAATATTGTTCTAAGTGTTAATTCAATAATCATGAAGCCAAAAATAAAACGCATTATCACCAATTTTGTACGAAGCATTAACAAAACAAAAAAACCACTTACACAAAGAACAGATCTTCTATTCTCTAATTGACACAATCAGTGAAATGTGTGAACAGCGTTAGACTCACTAAACCAGCTCTTCTATTCTCTAATTTGACACAATCACTAAAATTTGGGTAGTGTCAGAACCACTAAAACAGAGAGATCTTCTATTCCCTGTTCAAAACACTCACTGAAATGTAGGTACAGCATCAGAATCACTAAGACAGAGAGGAGATCTTCTATTCCCTGTTCAAAACACTCACTGAAATGTAGGTACAGCATCAGAATCACTAAGACAGAGAGGAGATCTTCTATTCCCTGTTCAAAACACTCACTTGAAATGTGGGTACAGCATCAGAACCACTAAAACAGAGAGATCTTATATTTTCTATTAATACAGTGACCTATGTGTGGCCACAACTCTCATCTGCCTTGTACAATCTAACTTTGTTACAAATCACAGCTTAACTCCAAATATGTTACAAAACACAGCTCAACTCTAACTTTGTTTCAAATCATAGTTTAACTCCAGACCTATGAGATGTGGTTTTGATTTTTCCAGCTTCAGGCCTCTCCGTTTGTGACTGACAGGGCTATCTTCACAGTCATTCTCAGCACCATCCTCGACTTCAGAGCTTCCTTGAAATATATTCGGTGTTGCTGAGTCTGCAAACATTGAAATCACATTTATAGTGAATAATTCAAGGTTTAAACACCAAAGCCACAAATAATATGTTGCACGATTTATTGCCTGGCATATTTCACTGCATCTCGTCTGGTGCATACTGCAGAGTTATATATCAGATGAAGTGAATAAATTATACTTTGGCTGAAACACTTAAAAAAATCTCTGATATTGTTCAAATGTGAAGCATTAGTTATTCCTATGATAATTGCAAATTTCAGAATAATTAAGGAACAATTGTGTCTATTTCTTTTTCTTCTTCTTCTTCGTTCACCTTCAGATTTCAATATGAATAAACGCATGTAGTCACCGTAAGCTTGTTGATATCCCCATAGAGATTGTCCTCAAAAGGAACAAGTGTAGGCCAAAATATCTTTCTCTGTTCTGCATATGTTGGAGACTCCTGAAGCATGTGTTTAGCTGTCATTTTACCAGTTCCACAGTTGCACTAACAATAACTCCTATATTTAGTTTATTGAACATGTGATATTTCAGCCTGCTGTGTCCTGTCCATAGTCGTATGAAGATTTTAACTTGTTCTTTTCAGTTGAGTTGGTAATATGCATCATCTTTCTGGTGACCTGGATGTTCTGATTTCCACTTGATTTCCACTGCTTCTTATAAATCTCTTGGTCTTATCAGGCTGAATAGTGTTCCACCTTTCTTTGCTAATTGGTCGGCTTCTTCAGCTATTTATTGCTCTCTATTTTTCTCTGTCAACAACATTTCTGTCGCAGTTTTTAAGTCTCTGTCTATGCTCCTTATAGAGACAATGGCTAAGTTCACCGTCCAGTCTGATCTCAAGTTTCTGATGGTAAGAAGAGAATCTCTTTATAGAAAAAATTACTACGGTCACCGGCCAGTCTGGTCATCTCCAAGAAGAAAAGCAATGGCAGATTGCCTTCTTTATAGATGCCTAGAACATAATGATCAATCAATAATAGGGACAGAACACAGATCCGATCCAAAAATCTGATGATTGTGTGAGATGGCAAATCATGATTGCCCATGCTTATAAGCATGGCACATGATGATGATGATGATGATGATGATTGCTCTGCATTGAGAGAAGCAGGAGAGTAACTCACCCTTGGTGGTGAAATCCAGCTGTGATATCTTCAGCTGCTTGAGTTTTCTCTCATACTGTTTCACTCGAATTAATCCACTTGCTGATTTCTCTCCATCTTTCTGAAAATAAGACAACAACTTTACTTCTTTAACACAGCTTCTATTGGAACCTTGCTGGTGCTGCAGAGTTCATGCACTGTGCTCAGAATTTCCTGGTGTTATCTCAGGCAGGAGACTGATACACTTATAAAGATATCCATGTGCAATGAAATTTACCATTGATAAAACCAAAACCAACAATTTTGCATATGCCACCACAAAGAGACAAATGATTAACAGTGTATTCATGTCAACTCGGTGGAAAGAAAGTAAGAAATAATCACAGTGCATTCATGTAAGCTCAATGGACACAAAATGAGATTAAGCTCAATGGACGCAAAATGAGAAATGATCATAGTGCATTCATGTAAGCTCAATGGACACAAAATGAGAAATAATCACAGTGTATTCATGTAAGCTCAATGGACACAAAATGAGAAATGATCAGTGTATTCATGTAAGCTCAATGGACACAAAATGAGAAATGATCACAGTGTATTCATTTAAGTTCAATGGACACAAAATGAGAAATGATCATAGTGCATTCATGTAAGCTCTATGGACACAAAATGAGAAATTATCACAGTGTAATCCTTCAACTGAGTTGACAGAATGTGAGAAATAATCACAGTGTATTCATGTAAGCTCAATGGACACAAAATTAGAAATAATCACAGTGTATTCATGTAAGCTCAATGGACACAAAATGAGAAATAATCAGTGTATTCATGTAATCTCAATGGACACAAAATGAGAATTGATCAGTATATTCATGTAAGCTCAATGGACACAAAATGAGAAAGTGTATTCATGTAAGCTCAATGGACACAAAATGAGAAATAATCAGTGTATTCATGTAAGCTCAATGGACACAAAATGAGAAATGATCACAGTGTATTCATGTAAGCTCAATGGACACAAAATAAGAAATAATCACAGTGTATTCATGTAAGCTCAATGGACACAACATAAGAAATAATCAGTGTATTCATGTAAGCTCAATGGACACAAAATGAGAAATGATCACAGTGTATTCATGTAAGCTCAATGGACACAAAATGAGAAATAATCACAGTGTATTCATGCCAACTCCACCGGTATAAAATGAGAAATGATCACAGTGTATTCATGTAAACTCAATGGACACAAAATGAGAAATGATCAACAATGTATTCATATCAACCCACAACAAGAGGACACAAATTATAATACTCTTCATATGTCAGTTAAAGCCTCAAAATAGCACTTGTAGATTGTGACCTCCCTTCTAATACATCCACACAGGGCTCATGTCTACTCTTTAGGGTTCTTTCTAAGATGATCCACTTTTCACAATACATGCCTCTCTCTGATGCTGCCCGTTCTGATCCATCATCTTGTCTGAGTCAGTTTGGACAAGTCATCACAGGAGGCATGTTGGTTCTTGACAGTGTAATCAGTAATCAGTTGTCATGGAAGGCAGGCTTGACAGTGTAATAATCCATCTTGGAAGGCTAGTCATGTCTCGCTAATGTTGACAACATCAGCATCAGTCAATGTGTCTTGCCAAACAGTCATTACAGATCACAATGGTACATTTGTTCTGTTTCTCTCTTTCTGTCATTGTTGAAATATATAACAAGATGAAACTCGCACACAGAAACAATCAAACGTTTTAGATGATTCAAACACAGTGTTCCTGATATAATGATCAGATTTAGTACTAAAATACTTGTATTCAGATGATTCAAAAACAGTGTTCTTGAGATAAAGATCAGATTTAGTACTAAAACACTTGTATTCACATGATTCAAACACATTGTTCTTGATATAATGATTAAATTTAGCACTAACACTTTTGTGTTCAGGTGTTCTTTATGTAATGATCAGTTTTAGTACTAAAACTCTTTTATTGAGACAAGCTTGATAAACACATGAAAACTCTGACCTGTTCCCTTAGCTGGGTGTGAATACTCATCAGAATTACACTGGTAGGTATAAATGTGGTCATCGCTTGTTTCAGGTCCAGTAAACTCATTATCATTCTTTCTATTATTTATGTATGTCAAACTGACCAGACATTAACTCTTAGCCGCATACTGGCCATACGTTAACTCTTATACAGACTGATCTGAGGCATCAGTTCAGTCATATGCACAAACAAGTGCACAACAAGCATAATCAATGTACACACCTTTCAACATCTGCTGCGCAATCATATGTGTATCCAAAAATATGTGTATCTGCAGTGCAATAACATGTTTTAAGTAACAGAACACTTTGGCCTGAATCTTCAAAATGGTGAGTTGCTTTGTTTCTCCTTTCCAACATTTCAAGAGAAACCAACGTAACTAGTTTCTATGCATTAAGAACAAAACCAAAATGAAAAAAGAAAACTAAAAGCAATAATTGTAAACGAGTGTAAGATTGTGTAAAGAGTGTAAGTCTGAACAATTCGTGCTACTGACCTCCTGGCCAATGTCTGTCCCATGTTTGCCGAGGGGAGCTTGGATTTTATTTCTGGACAAATTGTAAAAGGATTAAAAATATACCCATGGATGATACAGTTGAATGATGTGATATATCCAGGATTTCACATATACCTGTTCATAGTTTTATGTGATGATTAACCAGCTCTTTTTCTCTTGTCCTTGTTTCCCCAGTTAGTTGCACGTCTTTTCAGGACATTGCAATCAACCCCATCATTTACCTGCTGTGTGTGATGTACTAGGCAAGTTTAGTTCAGTAGTTTCTGTCTCCCCACAACTCACAATAAATTGTGATACTTATTTGAACCTAGTTTGTCTCCCCACAATAAATTGTGATACTTATTTGAACCTAGTTTTAGTTCAGTAGTTTCTGTCTCCCCACAACTCACAATAAATTGTGATACTTATTTGAACCTAGTTTGTCTCCCCACAATTCACAATAAATTGTGATACTTATTTGAACCTAGTTTGTCTCCCCACAATTCACAGTAAATTGTGATACTTATTTGAACCTAGTTTGTCTCCCCACAATTCACAATAAATTGTGATACTTATTTGAACCTAGTTTTAGTTCAGTAGTTTCTGTCTCCCCACAACTCACAATAAATTGTGATACTTATTTGAACTTAGTTTTAAACTAGTTTAACTGATTCAGTGCCGAAGGATAATATGTCGCCAAATGTAATCTCCCATTTGGACAGAAGGACAATATATTTCCATACTAAGGTCATCATCATCATCATCAAGTGCCCTGCCAGCTGGCGTAGGCGTTCATGGCTCTCCACAGATCTCGGTCTTTGGTTTTCTGGATCAACTCTGCTGCTGATATTCTTCCGTGCCACCGTCTCAATCCATCCAGCATCATTTCTCTTGGTCTGCCTCTGCCTCTCTTCCCCTCGATCTTTCCAGTTGTCACGATGTTCTCCAATGCCTCTCTTCTCATGACATGACCAAAGAAAGCTGTTTGTCTCTTTCTTATTGTTGTATATAGTGTTCTAGTTTCATTAGCCTGTTTCAGACAATCGTTGTTAGTTACTCTGGCAGTCCAAGGAATTCACAACATTCGTCTCAGGAACCACATCTCTGTTGCTTTTAATTTCTTCTTAATTTGTTCATTTACATTCCAAATACTAAGGTCATCAAACTATTTGTTTTGTTTTGCAGTATCTTCCACAATTTCAGTGCACAGGGAACGGAAGTTTACATTATAGTACTTATTCATTTGATTATGCACTTGGTTCAAAGCTACATTTTTCTTTGGGCCTGAATCAGTTAAATTGTAAAAAAGCAAAAATTATGATCATCTCCTAGAAGCAAGAGATGCAACAATGGGGAAATTCTATAACAGGTGAATTGGTAGAACTATCTGGGGACAGTCACAACATCTAACAGAAGATGTCTTGCAGAGATCAGAACAGGAATTGCCACGGTAAAGTTAGCCTGTTGTAAGATGGAGAACAAATATAACAGTGTGTAAGAAGACGAAGGCATGTAGTTTGGTTGTTGATAAAACGTTTATTGGCTTAACTTGACAAAGCTTCGATGTACACCTCCATTCTCTACTATGCCCGGGTCTCAACTGCCCATACCAACCCAATACGTCACGATTGAGCATCTCCCCCCCCCCTTTCAGTCTAAATGCTCAATCGTGCTGTATCTGTGTTTTCCCACTAGATCCTAATACTACCCAATACTGTTACACCTACCCCATGTTAATTAAAGAATTTTCCTTTTAAAGGAAAATCTTTACTCCCAATCCCCATACTCTATTCCCTCTTTTTATTCTAATCTTCCCTAAAAATCAAGGTTGAGTAAATAATATCTCTTTTACTTCTTCTCCCAGTGATATGGTCTGCCATAAAACCTCCCTCCATATACTTCTTCTTCGACTTTTATTTATATAATACCCCGTATGATAACCCTGTTAATCCAAACAGTTTTTCTTTCCTTTCTACATCCCGAACATTATATAGTTATCTACTACATAATTCTTCATTTCTGGTTCTGTCTTGTTTCCTGTATCAAATATACATATCATAAGAACAGCTCATAAATTCTTTATCGAAATCTTTTACCTTATACAATTTCTCATTCTTTCAAACCCCAGGACGTACAAAAACAATGTAGTTAGACAAAGTAAAGAAGGTGTGCGCACCAAATAAGTAGCATAAAGAATGAATATACGACATGACCACATGGACATACAGTAATTGCACATTTAAGACACTCACCCTTTTACCTCCCTTGCCAATAAAAAAAAATTTTGTAAAAACAATTTTTTTTTTTTTTTAAAACACCTTAAGAAATATATCATTGTTCGTTATAAAACAATTTGGCATAAGTTTTCATAAACCTTCTATATTTCACATTGACATTGCCAACCACAATTCTGTTCCTCTTTCTTTATCTCACCTTTTACCAAGAGCCCATGTTCATATTTCATGAACACCTTTAATATAATTAAAGCTGGTATTTCACAGCACCTATATCTTGCCCTCCGTACATCCCATCCTGCTATTTTATAAATACAGTGACGTGTGTGCAAGGCCTGGATACGTCTATCCATTCGTGCACACACGTTCACCCACTATAGTTTCCCACTAGTTGATGAGCTTAACTATTTACTCTTAAGTTTCCCCCTACCTTATATCAATGGACAAATTAGTTTTATCAACTCTTTTCTGAACGAAAACCTTTAGCAAAACCTCATTCATTTGAAACTTAAACTTACTTAACTAACCAAACCAAACCCTTTATGTAATCGAAATAAAATGAACACATCCTCCAAATTAATCCATAAGAAGAAAAAAAAACACACTTTTAAAATGACATAACATGCATGTTATCAAATCAGAATAAAATATTCTATTCTACCTATCACTATTGGACACTTTTACGGACCAATAGTTTTTATCAACTCAAATGCTAGGAACACAATCACCCTATTCTAAAATCAATTAATCAAACATTAACAATCAATTTTCAAGATCAAACCAAGAAAACAAAATGAGGCATTATAACTTAGGCTCCCTAAAACAATCAAACAATAGCCATCATATCATATATGACTCATGACTCAAAACAATTATAACTCTCTTAAAATTTCTACGTACATTGGCCCACCAGCATTAGGCTCTCATACTAAGTAAAATAACGCATATCCAGTATTCATATGACCGAGAAGACTAAACATTCCATCTGTATATCTGTTAACTACAGATCAATTATGAACATATCTGTTCTATCTACATAAACAAATCAGTAATCCACAATTATCTATTTATTATCTCTTAACAGCACATAACATCCTGAATAAGCTCTTAAGTAAGCACTGCAACCTATATCCAACATTAACTCAATGTAGTAGCCATCCTCTACTTATCAACGTACTCGTGATCTGTCCTGTCTATTATTACTAAAACTTTTTAACCCCTATCTTTAAACACGGCATTTCTAACATCAATAAAAAAATATATTCATCCATTGTACTAATATCTCAAGACCACTTTTTCCACCGTTTTCGTATACTTCTTCAAACATCACTTACAATTTTAAACCTTGAAACTTATAACTTGCTATCTGCAGTACTTTCAATTTATCTATCTCTTACGTTTCCACTTCCTCAACAACTCCAAGTTTCTCTGAATAAGTGCTAACTCTATATCAACATCTTCTTCTTCGTACAACCTACTGGTCTCCTCCATACTACTACTTGACTCTGACTTTTCATCCATTTCTTCTTCTTCGTCTGTATGTCTCTCTTTAGCTGCCGCTAATCTCTTCCGTTCAACATCCCACCTAATTTGTCGATCACTCTTTCTTAAGGATCTTTTCAGTATAGGTATATCGTCTCCGCTTGTTGAACAATCCTAATTCTCCTCTGTCTTTTCACTTCTTTATCTCTTTGACTGTCCATTCTTCTTTTCGTTGCTTGCCTAGTATTTTTAAATGGAGCACCTGTGTCTTCTTCCATACTATCATAACGAGTTTCATTTGGCCCTTCTTCTTCCATTCTTTTCGGAATTGTCTGTTCTTGTTCTTCGTAACTTGGATTTGTTAGCAATTGATTTTGTTCTGGTTCTTTTCTAAGATCTGGGGTTATTGTGGTTTTTCTAAGATCTGGGGTTACTGTGGTTTTTCTAAGATCTGGGGTTACTGTGGTTTTTCTAAGATCTGGGGTTACTGTGGCCCCTCTAACAACCTGTTCATTCCAAAAATTTCACATCCGAATAATAATTATATTATAATTATTATTTTCTATCTCATCTTCATCTCTTCTTAAGTGTTCAACGTGTGCCCTTGCTATATGTGCTGTGACCTGGTTCTTTATAATATACGATACATTTCCAAGTTTTTCCAAAACGTAATAACCTGGAATCCAACGAGCATCAAACTTAGAGTTTCTCCTATGCTTTTTGTAATAAACTCTATCACCTACCTTAAACTCCTGTAATTTTGTATTTACATTTTGTACTTTTTCTGTCTTTCCCTAGCTTTAATTATATTATTCCTTAACCTCATATGTGCTTTATGCATTTCTTGTATTATGGTCTCTTGAAAATCTTCGCCCATATATTTCCGTCTAGGTTTCAATAAATTATCTATAGGTAATATTGGTTCTCTCCCGTGTATTAAATAAAATGGCGAAAAAACCCGTGCTCTCATTTTGATTTGTACGAATAGCGCTAAGAGCAGGTCCCAAAAATAGATCCCAATCTTTTTCATGTTCATCAATAATTTTTGCCACAATATTGTATAACGTCCGATGTTGACGCTCGTTTTTCGCATTTGACGAAGGTCTATAAAATGAGGTCTTTATATGTCTTATGTTTAAATCTTTTAATAACTTTTCGAATTTTTTATTTACAAATTCTCTACCATTATCTGTAAGTATACTTTGTGGGCAACTAAACCTTGGTACGAACTCCTGTAAAAAAATATTAATGACAGTATCCGCGCTCTTATCTGGAATTGCATAAACCTCTGGCCAAAGACTGTAGATGTCTACTATATGAATTAAATATACATTTCCTGACAATGTTCTGGGGTGTGGACCCGATATGTCTAAACTAATCTTTTGCATTGGGAAGTGAGGAATATCTGTGTCCTGTAATGGAGACTTTATTGTTTTCATGTTCCTTAATCTGCACTTTTCACACGTATCTACATATTTACATGCAGTTTTAAATAAGTTTGGCCAATAATATTTACTTGTAAGTGCTTTCACTAGTTTGTCTCTACCGAGATGTCCATTTTCATCGTGATATGCTTTTAAAAGTTCATTTTCTAAATGCCTTGGAATATATTTCCTTAGTTGTTCGTTCTTTTCACACATATAATATAACTGTCCATCCTCTTGTAAGAGCAAATAATTCCTTTTATATTTGTTATCTTCTGTTTCTCGTAATTTCTCCTTTATTTGTATGATTCTTGGGTCCAAATCCTGCTCCTCTTCCATATTGAATTGTGCTAACTGTAGGTCTTCTTCCCTATGTTCCGACTCTTGATCCGATGGTAGACTATCAAATTCTTCCCCATTTATTATAGCAGAATCTAGAATATTTACTTGCCAATTCCGGTCGTCTATCTCTGGTTCGGCTGCCTCCTCTTCTGTATCTTCTGATGACTGTGGATATGGAATTCTAGACAATAAATCAGCGCATGTGTTTATCCTACCTGGTATGAACTCAATTTTCGCGTTGTACCCCTGTAGATTCAATGCCCATGTCTGTATTTTCCTGTTCTGCACTGGAGCTTCTAGAAAAGACTTTAAAGGCATGTGGTCAGTTCTAATGACAAAATTTGCGTTATGTAAGTAGTAATTTAGTTTCTGTAAAGCGTAATGAATCGCGTAAGCTTCCTTCTCGATAGTAGTCCATTTTTTTTGTGATTTACTAAGTTTATGAGACAGGAAGTAGATAGGCCTTTCATTTTTAACCCCTGGTATTCCAGATTCTTTTCCTTCATATGGTTGTACCAAACATGCTCCTACTGCATTGTCCGAAGCATCTGTGTATAGTATCAACTGTTTGTTTAAGTCTGGATGCGTCAACAGTGGTACCAGTGTTAAGCTGTTTTTTAAGTAGTCGAAGGCTTTTTGACACTCATCATCCCACTTAAACCTGGCGTACTTGGCTGTTAAATTTGTAATTGGTTCAGCTATCCTTGAGAATGCTGGAATAAACCGCCTATAATACGCACATGTTCCTATAAAAGCACGTACTTCCTTAACGTTTGTTGGAGCAGGTAACTCTTTAATAATCTTTATTTTGTCCTGGTCTGGTTTAATACCCTCTCTATTTATAATATACCCAAATATTTTGTTTCAGTTTTTAAAAATTGGCACTTACTAAGCTTCAACTTCACATCATGCTTTCTTAACCTGTCAAACACTAGTCTAATATGTTTCAAATGATCCTCCACATCTCCCTTTGTATAGATCAATATATCATCAATATAAGCAAGAGCGAACTTTTGCATACCCTCTAGAACTTCATTTATTAAGAGCATATAGTGAGAGGGCGCCGTCTTGACACCAAAAGGCATTCGTAAGAATTCGTACGAGCCCATGTGGGTACAAAAGGCACTTTTTCGTTGCGCGTCTTCTGACATCGGAATACACCAAAACCCTGACCTTGCGTCCAACGTTGTGAAATATGTAGAGCCATTAAGTAGCCCCAAAATATCATCAATTACCGGCAGTGGGTATGCTACATTCTTGGTGATTTTGTTCAACGCCCTGTAGTCGCAACAGAAACGACTCGAACCATCAGGCTTGGCCACGATGACAACCGGAGATGACCATTCTGACTTCGACCTTTTTATTATTCCTGCTTTCAGCATCTCTTCTATTGCCTTTTCCATTATTTCTCTGTTTCTTAATGGAGTTCTATATGGTTTTAAACTTATTGGTGGATGATCTCCCGTGTCTATTTCCATTTTAACTGTTCGTGTCTTTCCCAACTCTAAATCATTAATCGCAAACACATCCTGATTTTGCTTTATAAACTGTTCCAACACTTCCTTGTTTTCTGGCGGAGCTTTTAATTGTGACAACAATTCTTGTTCCCTTGTTATTTTGTCTAGTGCATGTATATGGACTTTATTTTTTCTGGATGGATGGATCAATTCATCCATTCCGATTTTCCTTCTTCTTCCGCATCCGCGTCTGTCACTTCTCCTTTCACTAGAAGTTTCCAAATAACTTGTTCCCGACACTTCTGTTCTATTTGTTGCCAATATTTCACTAATGTTATGATCTAATTTTGCTATCACACATCCTCTATATAACTTGATTTCTCTCCCTGTGTTGTTGATAACCATTACTGGAAAGGTTAAGTGTTTATCCAACTCCATTACTCCATCTGGAACCTCCAAACCAGGCTCATCAATTATTTCCTCTTGTAACTCGGTGATTCTGACTGTGTTTCCTTCCACATAATATGGGTTTCTCTTCAGCTTCGCTTGTATCAAATTAACCGACTGTGGTTTTAACGTCGTTGTCATTTTAACCCTAACTAGTGCTGATATATGCATATCCTCTTCCATATCTATATATACGTCTCTGAATTTTAACTTATGTAAATCATAAAAAAGTCTTATTCCATTCTTTATCAAAAAATCTCTCCCTATCAACATATTTCTATTTAAACCCCTCACTACATGAAAAAGGTGTCTTATGTTGATCCCTCCTAACTTAAAATTTATCATTGTTTGTCCAACTACTTGTAAATTCTGTCCAGTAACAGAGTGTAAATTATTACTACACTTAAATACTCTACAATTTCTTACTATTTTGTATAAAAAACTTTCTTTTACTACACTAACTTGAGCTCCTGAATCTATTAATGTACGAACTCTATACTTCCCTATTTCTAATATACACGAGCTATAATCTGTTTTATCTTCTATAAATTTCTTGACTTCATCCAGTTGAAAATATTCTCTGTTCGACCTATTATACTTGTTACTAACATACTCTCTAACACTTGGGACCCTATTATTTACCCTCCTATCATAGGTCCTGTCTAATAGGTAGGGCGCCGATTTACCTGTGTTCTTGTACCTGTAAAGTTCCTGTGTCCATCAACGACATTCCTACTCACCCTATTATTATCATGTCTACCCTGTGTATTCGACTGGACACGCCTGTTATTACAAAAACGAGAAACATGTCCCCGTTGACCACAAACCCAACAGACAATATTTGTGTTATTTGTGTTTCCCACTGACTCACTTGTAGGGTATCTCACATTTCTTCTTTCAACATAATCGCTCCTATTTCTACCTTGTAAGGTTTGTATACCGCCTCTCCTATTCCATCCGAATCTTGTTTGTCCTATTTCCATGGGTTCCTCAACTCTGTCATCTCGATTGCTTCCCACTTCTCGTCCTGTTCTTAATCTAAACCTTCGTCTCAAATTTTCCTCTTGTACCGCGATATCCACCGCTTGTGATAACCTCTCAGGGTTTTCCCTCATCAGCTTAAGTTTCAAACCATCAGATTTGATGCCATCTACAAAAATCCCTACTAACATCCTTTCCACCTCCTCCCCTCGCACATTCTGTCCTAAGAATGCTTCTTCAGCCAAGTTAATCAATCTATCGCTAAACAACTGTACCGTCTCTCCGTTATTTTGTTTAGCCTGCCTCAACACCGAAAACGCATGTTGTGGATCCGTTATTTCTGCATATTTCCTTGCTAGGTCTTCTTTGAACTGTTCCCACGTCTCATCTACTCTAGCCTCTAATTTTCTTCTGATATGATCCGAAACTGGTTCCGTTGCCGTCTGATAAGCCAGTCTCATTTTTTCTTCATCTGTTGCTGAGATCAAATAGGCATATTTTTCTATAGAAGTGACCCATTTCTTATAGTCTCTGGCCTGTCCACTAAACTTTACAATTTCTGTTGTCATCCCTTGTTGTTTTATCACCATATTAAGTCGGCCTACTGCTGTCCCGACGCCTGACAAAACCTGTGCCAAAGTGTCCTGTTCCGCCATGCTGAAAAAATACTGAAACAAAGCAAGCAAAAAAAACACACAATTTCAATTTCTTAATTTAAAGAAGATGTGCTGAGGTGTCCTGTTCCGCTTTGCTGAAAAATACTAAAACGAAGCAAGCAAAAAAAAACACCCAATTTCAATTTTCCAATTTAAGGAAGATGACCTATTGTTTTGGAAAACAATTAATTCAGGTAATTCATATTCATCTATTAAGCTGAACTGTTATACTGAAATCACCAAATCAATTTCACAGGCGTATTTATCTAAACCAACTATATGCTTCACACAAGAGCAGTGTTCAATTAGTCAATTGTACCTATGCTCGTTATCGGTCAAAATACGCCAGAAGTCTTGTTCTGCCATTCTGAAATATTCTAAAATATAGCACGGAACACAATTTCAATTTCTTAATTTTTAAAGAGCACAATTCCCTTATTTTATAAAATTGTTCAGTTAATTACTATGTTCATATAATACAAAATTTTACCCTGAATCTGTTTCGTTGTTCAAGGAATCACGTTCTTCGACTCGCCGTCATATTCGAACATCCGGAGCTTAAAATCAGTCGTAGAGTTCAGGTAGCTGAGCTTAGTTTGGGTAGCGGAGATTAGGTAGCCTGTCTCTTCCTCTCAGGTCACTTCTCATGGGCTGCCAGAAATTCTTCAACCCGTGGTTGGGTCCCGACCAGCTTGTTTTTCTTTGTCTTCACCCCGGGTGGGGTACATCATCGACGTCTTCATGAGGTCTTAGTAATAACGAGGCCCCAAAAAATTATCAGGATCAGCCGAGGCCTAGCGATAATTGAGTGTTTCAAGAATTTATGGCCCGATCAACGATCATGCTGTCCTGACAACTCCTGATTAGCTCTTTAACTTTGAGCAACTTGAATTGCTGGTTTGCCCAAACTCTCAGGATAGGATCACTCCTGGTCAATCAGAACGATGTAAGGTAGCGGTTTTGATAGCTCTTGCAACGCAAAATTTCAGTCCATGTCAAGCCTGTTGCTAACAATCAAACTGCAGAAGGGCGGCCATACAAACTTCTTTCACTGTGAACTCTGCAAAACGGCTGATATAACAAACTTCTTGTTACTACTTTGACCGTTATCTGAAGTCTTAAAAAAGACTTACAAAGGACCACTCCTGGGCGAGCTTTTGGCCTCTGTATTCAGATATTATCACTATTTACAAGTTACTGGCCATCTTTTGGTGCGTCTGTTATCAGGTTCAATAATTGTTCTTTCACGTGCCGCTAGTATTGTGTTTGTTTGTTTATTTCTTGAACCTTTCCCTTTCCGCGACGTTATTCAATCCTGGCTTCGCATTGTTTTGTTTTTCTCATCCTCAGGTTCGCATCCTGGTCAAGTGGCTCCATTTCGCCTTTTATAACAGTGTGTAAGAAGACGAAGGCATGTAGTTTGGTTGTTGATAAAACGTTTATTGGCTTAACTTGACAAAGCTTCGATGTACACCTCCATTCTCTACTATGCCCGGGTCTCAACTGCCCATACCAACCCAATACGTCACGATTGAGCATCTCCCCCCCCCCTTTCAGTCTAAATGCTCAATCGTGCTGTATCTGTGTTTCCCACTAGATCCTAATACTACCCAATACTGTTACACAAACTCACCAATATAAAGCTGTCAACTGTGGACATCTTTATGGCACACACAGAGGAAGTCAAATCTATAGATATTAAAGACATACCTTATGTTGGTGTTCTTCATTACCAACAAACAAGTGACACTGCTCCGTGCCACGATGATTCGGGCACATATCTCCTTGGCCAATAAACATGAACACAGTTGAGTTGGACCCAAGAACCGACTTCACAGCGCTCGGCACATTTACATACGCGCTCCATCCTCATATTCAACAACCAGCGAAGAGCCCCAGTACTAATGCTACCAATTGCAATCTGATGTGTGTCCATTTGTCCTTTCCTCAGAGAAATGAATGTTGGTCAGATCCTCTGGCCACTCATATATATATATATATATATATATATATATATA
This sequence comes from Cepaea nemoralis, assembly GCA_014155875.1. Lineage (NCBI taxonomy): Eukaryota > Metazoa > Mollusca > Gastropoda > Stylommatophora > Helicidae > Cepaea > Cepaea nemoralis. Next base: position 33,282 of record JACEFZ010007569.1, read on the forward strand.
TATATATATATATATATATATATATATATATATATATAGAGAGAGAGAGAGAGAGAGAGAGAGAGAGAGAGAGAGAAAGAGAGAGAGAGAAAGAGAGCGAGAGAGAGAGAGAGAGAGAGAGAGAGAGAGAGAGAGAGAGAGAGAGAGAGAGAGAGAGAGAGAGAGAGAGAGAGAGAGAGAGAGAGAGAGAGAGAGAGAGAGAGAGAGAGAGAGAGAGAGAGAGAGAGAGAGAGAGAGAGAGAGAGAGAGAAGAGAGAGAGAGAGAGAGAGAGAGAGAGAGTCATGTAGTGTATTTCATCTAGTTGTATCGGTGTCTGTTTGTTGTTTCTGTGCTGTCGTAAGCTTTGGCCTCAACGTCCATTTTGTTTCTTGTGATCGTGTTCTGATAAAGCTGACCAGCTACTTCCCATGTTTCATTATGACATTTGTCACGGTAAATGGTCTAGCCCAGCATCTCTTCACTGTCTGATGGTCTAGCCCAGCATCTCTTCACTGTCTGATGGTCTGGCCCAGCATCTCTTCACTGTCTGATGGTCTGGCCCAGCATCTCTTCACTGTCTGATGGTCTGGCCCAGCATCTCTTCACTGTCTGATGGTCTGGCCCAGCATCTCTTCACTGTCTGATGGTCTGGCCCAGCATCTCTTCACTGTCTGATGGTCTGGCCCAGCATCTCTTCACTGTCTGATGGTCTGGCCCAGCATCTCTTCACTGTCTGATGGTCTGGCCCAGCATCTCTTCACTGTCTGATGGTCTGGCCCAGCATCTCTTCACTGTCTGATGGTCTAGCCCAGCATCTCTTCACTGTCTGATGGTCTGGCCCAGCATCTCTTCACTGTCTGATGGTCTGGCCCAGCATCTCTTCACTGTCTGATGGTCTGGCCCAGCATCTCTTCACTGTCTGATGGTCTGGCCCAGCATCTCTTCACTGTCTGATGGTCTGGCCCAGCATCTCTTCACTGTCTGATGGTCTGGCCCAGCATCTCTTCACTGTCTGATGGTCTGGCCCAGCATCTCTTCACTGTCTGATGGTCTGGCCCAGCATCTCTTCACTGTCTGATGGTCTGGCCCAGCATCTCTTCACTGTCTGATGGTCTGGCCCAGCATCTCTTCACTGTCTGATGGTCTGGCCCAGCATCTCTTCACTGTCTGATGGTCTGGCCCAGCATCTCTTCACTGTCTGATGGTCTGGCCCAGCATCTCTTCACTGTCTGATAAGGGAGACTGAGTACTTACAGGTTTTCCCCAGAGTATTACCAGATCAGTTTTCAGTTAGAACAAATGTATGCACACAAATGTGAAGCAAATCTAACCACAAGCTTACTTCGATACAGATTGCTTGGCTGTAGCAATACTTGTGGTCTTGCCTGATGATGTCCCTTTGTTTCTGTGTACAATAAAAGCAGAAATGAGATATACTTTCATCTAAATATTTAATTAATAACATATCCTATGTTTGTGGACACACAGAGAAACCAATGACCAATGACTACAACAAGCAAATGAAACCCGTAAACTGATTAGAGAAATTAGACATATACAGTTAATATTTTTTTTAGCATGTTATGAGAAGAAACAAACTAGAGAACTTGGTGACAATTGGCAAGATGAGGAGAAAAAACAAAGGGGAAGGCAGAGAAGTACATATCTTGATGGCTTGGCCACATCATGTGGCCAAGACAAGAACACAGAACTGATCCATGACTCTGGTGATTGTGTGAGATGGCTAAACAAGACAAGAACACAGAGCTGATCCATGATTCTGGTGATCGTGTGAGATGACTAAACAAGACAAGAACAGAGAGCTGATCCAATTTTTATTTTCTGGGGGTTTATTTTTGGGGGGTGAGATGGCTAAACAAAACAAGAACACAGAGGCCTGATTTTTTCCATGA